>JAQHUG010000166.1:2584072-2636829 GCA_028555095.1 Dicrostonyx torquatus
GAACTCACTTGGCCAAAGGATAGGAGGAGGACAGAATCAGAGAGAAGCCATGGCGCTGCCAGAGATAGATGCTGAAAACTTTAGCCGGTAAACCACAGCCACATGGTGATACATAAATTAATAGAAATGGGTTTAACCAAGATGTAAGAGTTAGCCAATAAGAAGCTAAAGGTAATGGGCCAAGCAGTGATTTAATTAATACAGTTTCTGTGTGATTATTTCAGGTCTAAGCTAGTCGGGCACCCGAGAACTAAGAAACAGCTCCCTTTTCCAAGAAAGATGCATCTCTCCCCATGCTAATGCTGACACATGGCAAATGAGTAATGAGGACAGCTCTCCAATGTTTACAACATCAGGATTGGCTCACTCACACCTCCTCCAACAAGGTCCGCTCTACTCTGCTGCCCAGGCGAGGTGCAGGTCGTGCCCTCTGGACCTTTGCAGCTGGCAAGGGGCAGAGACTGCTCTCTGTCCATCAGCACCTGAGGCAGGTGGGAGAGTTAGTACTGGGGTGATAAGGGCAGGAGCGTTGTTCTTTTCTTCCACTGAGCTGAAACACTCAGGAGAGCAGGTCCTGCACCTTGGCTGGGCAGTACAATAGAGTCAACTCTGCTGGCAGAGGGGTGACTAAGCAAGCTCCTAGGAAGTGAGGTTGAGAGTCAACTCTGCTGGCAGAGGGGTGACTAAGCAAGCTCCTAGGATGTGAGGTTGGGAGACCATACATACCTACTACTCATCTGTCTAGGGAGTGTAATGGGTAAGGGAGAGATGTCCCCTTTCCCTTTCAAGCTTGAGGCAGATGGGAGAACTGTTCCTGCCCCCATCAGCTGAAACACTCAGGAGAACAGGCCCTTCAGCTGAAACACTCAGGAGAACAGGCCCTACACCTCATCTGAGCACCACAGTAGAGCTGACCCTGTTGCCAGAGGTGTAGGTGATCTAGTCCTTGATGTTGTGAGCATGGGAGAACTGTCCCCATTACTACTCTACCTGGTGGCAGCATGGGTGGGGGAGAGCAAGCTCTGAGGTAATGAGAACTATAGAGCTGTCCCAGCCCCACACGATGTAGTTTTATCTTGCTATTAAAAACAGAGTAATGCTATTTTCAGGAGAATGTATGTAACCAGAGATATAGCGACAAGTGAAATAGTGAGGTTTAGAATAAATACTATTATGTGTTCAGCTTCACATGAGCAATCATTAAAACATGTGATTGTAGCAAAGTGGGGAGTCTATGTAATGATAAATACGGTCAAAGTATTTTATGAAAGTGTTATTAAAGCCATGAATATAGAGAATAAACAGCATTTGGAGGCTGGGGAGATAGATCAGTTTGAGTCTCAGTTTTGTTTCTTGTCGCTATGATGAAATACCCCAAAGAAAGCAACTTAGGAAAAAAATGGGTTGATTTTGGTCCACTTGCTTCCTTTCTTGAAGTTCATTATTATAGGAAGCTGAGGGGGTTTGTTGTATCATACCCATACTCAGGAACAGAGAGCAACGAAAGCATGCTTGTTCATGCTTAGCTTGCTTCTCCTTTCTGCACCCATTAAATTGTGCTGTCCACATTCATAGTAAGTTTTTCCAGCATAATTAAGCAAAAAACAAACAAACAAACAAAACCCCTCTAACAGGGCAATTTAACGTATAAAAATTCCTCATTAAGATAGTCTTCCTGGGGATCTAAGTTGACTACTGGCACTAATAGCAATATGATAGCTACCCAAGCTTCAGATCTAAGATACTAGATATTGACTTCTGACCTACACATACATGTCTGAATATATACATGGACACCTAATCTGCACACATCCATAGGAACATGTGCTTATATATCACACCTATAGGCAAATACAAAAAAAAATGCTACAGAAAATTGCTGAAAATGCTGACAAACATAGAAAATGTAAGACAAAAACTTCTAATGCAATAAAAGTAAAAGCACACTTGAAAAACCAAAAAAACTATTAACATGTTAGTAAAAATTACCAAATTTCATCTTATCACAGAAATGAAAGCATGGTTTAGGAAAGGAAATTTTTAGAAAAGCATTCACCATGTCAATATGTTAAATTGTAAAACTCAATGTACATGATACCAAAACCTAAAAAATTACAAAACAAAATTACGATATCCAGCATCCATTAACAAATAAACTAACTCTTCAGAAAACTGGGAAGTTTTCCTTAATTTGAGAGGTGATGTTTAGGACATTTCTAACATTTTATTATTTAGTTCTTATTTATTTAAAGGTGACTGGCACATTTGGTATCAAAGTCTATAATTTATTAAGTAATTTTCTTATTGTCCAACATAATTCATGAATACATTTTTCTACAAAGTTAACATTTTTATAATGAATGTAGTCTCCTATGACTTGCGTCATATTCTAGTACTTTTGAAACATTCACAATAATCATTTCATCATCTGCTTTAGCATGTGTTTGGATGATTCTTAGAAAAAAATTCTTTGTGAGGTTTAGTAATACAGTGGCTGTCCAACAAATCCATCTAGTCCAAAGCGCCTTCATTTTCATTATGACCTCATAAGTTAATAGACTTCTCTCGATATTATGGTACTTTTATGATCTGAAACTTCCGAAGAAAGAGTTTTGCTTGTATTTCTTCTTCTTTTAGTTTGCTTCAGTGTGAGGAACAGCAAGTTATCTAGTGTAGTAAATGATGATCAGTAAACTGACAAGAACAAAATCACTTGCCTCCAACTTTTCCATTATGTTTTATATTCCTTAGAAACTATATGAAGTTTTCTTGATACCTATTTCTTTGCCAAATTTTGATATTATCCTATCTGTAAATAAATACAATCCCTAAAAGAACCATTACTCCTCTGTATAACTAACAAATATCAGGCAATTCTTTTGTACCCTAGACTGCTTTCTATTGCAACGATAAAGAAAACGCAACTTAGGGAGGAAGGGATTTATTTCACCAAAGCGCTATTAATAGTCTATCAAGAAGGGAAGTAAACATAGAAACCTTTAGTCAGATACTGAAGCAGAGGCCATGTTCACTTTGCTAACTCAGCCTGGTTTTTCATACAATCCAGGACCATCTGTCCATCAACCACAATGGGCTGGGATTTCTCACACAAATCAAAATCAAGACAATGTCCTACAGGCCAATCTGATGGAAGCATTTTTTCCATTCTGAGTCCCTTTTCCCTGGTGACCCTAGTTTGAATTAAGTTGACTAAAACTCTGCAGTGTCTATCCATTTTGTTTTGGCAATCATTATTGGAGAACCTGATTTTCTCAACACAACTTGTTCTAGCCAACCCAAGTGTTTCTTTCACCTTGGAGTGCAGTTTAAGGCAGGAGGCACACCTTTCTGTTCTCAGTGTAGCTGCATGTATTAAATATACTATATTCATTTTAAACATATCCTTATTTTCTAGCAAAAACATACTCAAACCACTTCTTGCTATTTACCCTGATCCAAAGAACATGGTTGCTTTTAATAGCCATGGGTCTATAGGAATATTTTGGCAACATGTTGACTCCCCTCCTGGCAAAGTAAGGACATGCCACATGATATGCCTTTCTTAAAGTTATCTTTCAGTATGTTAGAAAAAAGTCATGATACATGTTTTAACTCAAGTATTGCTAATTTTTTGTCTACTGTGAATAAAATCTATTTATTTTCATTACAATACTATGTCTCTGTCTCTATTTCCTACCCAAGGTACAAGTTTTCTATTCTCTATAATGTTTTAAACAAGATTTTTTTTCAATTACACTGACCATAATAAGATAAGAAAACAAAAATAACTGCAGTAAATACTGAGGGATATGAATACAATATCACTAGTTTTTTTAGAAAGCTTAAGGAACAATAACTTAAGAAAACTTGAACAGTTAATAAGGAAATTTATTAAGATAGTTGGATACAATGCTAGTATGAAGAAATATTAACTTTATATTTACTGCAGTAATAGTTTAGAAAGCGGCTTTGTATACTTACAGAGGATAAAGGTAACCTTCAATTTTACCTTGTTGTGAACCCTGAGAGCTACTGTAATGACATGCCTGTCATATTGAGTTACAATAATGGCATGCCTGGTATATAGAGCAACAGTAATGACAAGCCTTGTAACATATACCTACTGATGCAGTATTGGTACAAACACCATGAAATAAACCAAGCAGTTTCTGCTTGAATTTAAGTGTTGATCTATAAGATGAAGCCCATACTCGACACAGTCATCAAGGCTAAGAACCTTGAATAGACAAATCATAGGCCCATGGGTAGAAATTACGATTATTCTGCCAATGGAATCATTTATTAAACAGATTCCTTATGATTTCTCACTATATTCATAGATTAATGGATCTTTAAAACCTTATAAGAGAAGCTTCTTTTTGTAGTAGATGGCAATTAATGCCAAGACTCACAAGGTGCAGGAATGAGTGATTTTAGAACGTTTGGCCCAACATGGGACATCTGCATTATATCTCCCTCTCCCAGTATTCAGGAGTCCTTACAATGCATTTCCTGCTTAATTAGGTAATATATCTTTCTGGGATCTTTGAATGAAGTTAAAGACTATATAGTTATAATTTTCCTTAGTTATGATAAAAGATAAGTTAGATATAAAACTTTAGACTCACAAAAATAAAATAGATGATAGAATATTTTCTTTAATTTTGTCTAATACAAATAGAATAAATATTGTAGTAGTAATTCTTGCTTAATAACCATTTTTATATGTAATTTTACTTTAATAAAGTTAAAACCTTTTTGTATGCTGTGAATACATTTTATATTATCATTGGTTAATAAAGAAGCTGCTTTGGCCTATGGCAGGGCAGAATATAACTAGGTGGGAAAACCAAACTGAATACTAGGAAAGAGAAGGTGGAGTCTCGTAGACACCCACATCTGTCAGAGGAGTAAGATGCAAAGCATTGCTGGTAAGCCACGGGGTTTGTGGAAACACACAGATTATTTGAAAAGGGTTAATTTATATGTAGGAGCTAGCCAGTAAGAATCCTAAGCCATCAGCCAATCATTCTATTGATATTAAGCCTCTGAGTGGTTATTCGGGAACTGGTGGGCAGGAGAGAAATATCCTGTTACAGCGTACAAAACCTGTAAGAGCTAGAGTTGGTGTATGGCTACAAGGAAGCCATGTTTTCTGGATGCAACAGAGCATTTGTGCACATGTAACAGTATCAACAGAATGAACAAGACCTGTGTAAGCTCACATTGGACAAAATCCTGGCATGGAGGGAAGAGGTGTATATCAAACTCATTCCTTCCTGAGGAGCTATTAGCAATTAATATATGGTAAGAAGAACAGTTAGGCTTTTTTTTTAAGGGTCTGGTTCCCAGTAAAACTAACATACTCCAGTAGATTGCCACACACCTGAGCATATAAGCAATGCTAGGGGGAACCAATGGATGAAAAGAAATGAGATCAGGACAGTGAATAAAAATATAATGTATATATGGTGATTTGAAAGAAACATTGTAATAATCTGTCCTGTCTCTTAAAGAGACAAGCCTTGACCACTCCCTTCTCCATCCACTGATGCAGGTAGATCTTCCTTCCTGCTTGCAGCCTGAGTCTCTTCCTTTTCCATCTCCCTCTTGAAGAGGCAGCTTCTATCTCTCTTCTCTTTCTTTCTCTCTCTCTCTCTCTCTCTCTCTCTCTCTCTCTCTCTCCTCTCCTCTTTCCTCTCTCTCTCTCTCTGCTCTTCTCTCCTCCCTCTTTGCTTCCATAACCACTAAATAAATATCCAACCTCACTCTGCATGACATGCCTATCCATGTCTCTGTCTCTCGCCAGCAGCTGTTTGTCTCCCTGACTGGGACCAGCTGCCTTCTGAGACCTGCAGTATGGTCTCGTGGTGTGCCCATCATTTGTGTCTCCTTGTGGTCTCATGTGCCATCCCTTTCTGGGACTGGGTGCTCTTGGGACCTCCTGCCCACTTCCTGCCACCTTATGGCCCACTGTCTGTCCCCGCTTGGGGACTTGCGGCATGGTCTCATGGCCCCCTGCAGCCACTTGGGAACCTGCAGCATTTTAATTTAATCCGTTACAAGCATGGCCCTAATAAAGAATGACACTGTTAGAAGGTGGATCCAGTTTGAGGGTGGTCAAGTTTAGGCAGTGAAGCAAACTATTGAAAACAGAAAGATGAAGATATAATTTAACAAAGGGACCATGTTCCTGTCACAGCAAACAGCAGAATATGGCAGTGCCAACCACATGGTTCTGGCTCTAGAGTCAAGGATAGAAGAAAGGGATTATGAAATATTTTTCCACGACTATGGAAAGATGCTCAGGCCAGGCATATGTCAGGTTGTCCCTGAACAGAGGCCTAGAGAGGCCTTTGAGCAAACTGTGGAGTTGAAGAATGGATCCTCTTGGAGATCCCAAAGTATTGGATATGCCAGAATTGTGGGATGCCTATCAAGGAAAGCCATTAACACGGAGTGGAACCAGCCCAAGAGAGAAAAGTGTGTTGCAGTCAACAAAGTTGAGAGGAGTTGGAGAGCTGAAGAGCATTTTGACATCAACATGGAGATGCATAGTATGAAGTTTGCATAGCTGGTTTTTGATCATGCTTTGGTCCAGCACTATCCTCTCTTTCCTCCATTTTTGAATGGCAATGTATATACTGTGACATTATATGTTTGAAGTATGTAATCAGCTTTTTTATCTTGATTTTACAGGGGATTAGAGTTAAGAGAGATCATGAATCTCAGAAGAGACTTTGAGACTTTTAAATAAGTGGATTTTTGAAGTTGGACAGAGTTCATTTTTCTATTTTGATATAACTACAGGCCTATGGGGGCCAGGGAGTAGAAAGTGGTAGTTTGAAAGGAAATGGCTCCAATAGGGAGTGACACTATTTATATGTGTGGCCCTTTTGGAGGAAGTGTGTCACTGTGGGTGGGCTTTGAGGTCTCCTTTGTTTAATTTATATTCAATGTGACACACAGTTTTCTTCCTGTTATTTGTAGATCAAGATGTAAAACTATCAGCACCTTCTCCAGCACCATGACTGCCTACATATTTATGTGTTCCCTTTCATTGCAATAATAGGCCAAACCTCTGAAACTGTAAGCCAGTCACTATTATATGTTCTCTTTTATAAGGGTTGTTGTGGTCATGGTGTCTCTTCAAAGCAATAGAAATCCTAACTAAGACAGTATGATATTCTCAAAGAGTTTACAAAAATAAGAAAGAAACACTGTAAAATTTCATTATATAATATGAAGCAAGATTCAAGGAAAGTGGAAACTGTTATATATTTATAAGTAGCAATGAGTTTTTCTTTTTTGAACAATATATTAGAGGTGCTATTAAACTTTGTATGAAAATATGCATCTGAGGATATTTAAAATATGTAGGAAAAATACATGAGTTTTTCTAGATATTAAATCCTATGCACTAAATACATTGGTACTGTATCAAACATGTTTTGTTATCAAAAACTGCATCTCAATTGGCCCACATCTCAGTGACTTACAAAGGAAGCCCTTTTCCTTCTCATGTGTGTACAGGTTGGCTGAGATAACTATTTCAGATTATGATACTGGATCTGATCCAGAGTTCTAGTTGATTTAAATCTGCTTAATTATGTCTTCACATTATTTTGGGGCTAGCACAACCAAAGCCTGCTGTTTCCATGGCAGCTAACAACAGGACAAAGACCTTGACGCAAAATGAGCTTGCTAAAGCCACTTCACATAGCTAGGTACCTACCTGCCCAGGACTAGCATCTGTGCCTACAGTAGCATTTGTGTTATAACCACCACCATCATCAAGTTAAAACATTATCCATAGAAAGATAAATAATTTCCACAAAACTCACAGTGAGGGAGTGACACAGAGGGTTCTGAATTCATGATAGTCACTTCTCTCCATTTCAATTAATGTCTTTACCACCATGCCTCCTGAACTGCCACTAATCCTAGTTCTTATCTATTTATATGGGAGTGTGTCTGCTTTTCCTTCTGAATCATCCATCCTCAGTCTTTATAACTATAAGGTACATTTTTAAATATTAAGCATTGTAGGAGAATGTGTGTTGGTAAGTATATATTGGTATTCAAACTTACAAAGAAAAATATATGATGGAAATATGCTAGTGCTTGGATAGATTGATAAATCTTTTAAATCTACTTATATGTCATGACTCACATAAAACATATAAGCATATTAAAACATTAGTGATGTGGAATAGCAGATTATCTCATCATTTTGAAACGCCTTGAACAAAGGTGTATCTGAACATTCTAAATGAGAGTTCAAGATATCCATGGGGGAAATCTCTAGCATCAAGACTGGATGTCACTGTCCTATGCAATGTCAGCATCTGTTCTCCCTGTTCTTTTATGTTATCAGCCTCCAGTGTACACAGGCTGACTCTCACATTAATCGTTAATCTATATTGATCTTTGACTTATTAATTACTTCAGTTCCCAGGCTCATTCTGTATTCATTGCATGTTCACAGCTGCTAAAGCGGTCTGCTCAACATAACAATCTAACCTTATTGGATTCAGCCCTCCTACTCATCAGATTTGTTTGGTCTTGAAGCAACCATTGAGATATCTGTTTTTACAGATTCTCTTTTCTTCTAAGCCTCCAAGCCTTGCAGAAACACTCAAATTGTTTTCTTAATTCTACTCAGCTTCTTGGAATTCATTTCTGAGCAAATGTCTCTTTATGCCTTCAGCTCTTGTCTTAGTTTTCTGATCCATGCTATCTATTTAGACTGACTGCTATCTTCACCTCTACCAGCTCAATCGCAACACGTTATCCTGTTGTTTATATAGCTAATGGTCTATGCAATTATTTGTTCTTTGGTATAATCTGGGATCTAGGAATCAGAGGTAAATGATAAAAGAATTCTGACTTGTCTTTGTTAAATATAGAGATTGTGTTTCCTGTTTATCATGGGTTGTAATTCTAACTAAATCTATGACAATTTAGACTTCTGTATCATTGACAATTTATACTTTTAAATTTTTCCAGTGTCATGGATCTTTTCTCTAAGGACTCTTGGTTATATGAAGATTTCATGTCAGAACTAAATTTTCTTCACAGCAACTACATAATCAGTTGGTTTGTGGTCTAGAGAATTATGGTCTGGTCTGCATACTGGTCAGGTGCTAGGAACCAACTTGTTCTATTTTTGTTCACATAAATACTCATACACAAATTTTAGTAGCTTTTCTTTGCAATTTCTAGCTTGCTTGTACTACTGGAAAAAAGTTACAAAGCCAGAGCTTCTTAACAGGACATGAACATACATTATCTTCTCTTATTTTTCTATTCTTGTCCAAGATATGAGTGAAATTTACCACAGTCATAGAAATCATACTTAATTTCTCCCTACAAGGGAGCATTTATATAAAGGGACTAATGCCAATAGTAGTGAAGGTAGGATTTTTCTTACCCATGATCATTTGGGATTGATAGAGTCTGATAAATAGTAAAGTCTTATGAGACTATGAGACTTAGTTTAAGTTGAAAAAAAAAATGAGGAAGAACTAATGAATGAATTGTGAGTAAATCACAAAAGGAGCCATGCTTAAATAGGCAATGAACTTAGAGCCTGCTGAACTCAAAAGGGTCAGATAAAAATGTTATCCATATCTCTATGTGCATTTAATAAGAATAAGTTTCTATGAACTTTTTATAAAATAAATTAATTTATAAAATAAATTATTGCCTATGGTAGTGATCTGTGCCTGAAATCCCAATATATTGGAAGAGAATCACTGCAAATTTGTGACTACCTTTGTCTAGAAGGCAAGTGCCAGGCCAGCCAAGGCTACATAGAAGGAACTTACACACACACACACACACATGTGTGCGCACACACACAATAGTAAAACAAGACTGGTTCTCTTTGTATACTGCATGTGGACAAAGATGTGATCTCTTAGCATACTTATCCAGATACCTGCTGACTCTACTGACTCTATGGAACTGTAAGGGAAAATAAATTCTTCTTCCATTATTTCTTTACCTTTTTGGTGTTTCAAAGTAACAAATACATAAGTTGGTACTGAGAGTTGGATGCTGTCAGGAAAGACCTGACCACATATTTTGGGGAAATGTAGAAAAGTTTGGAAGTTTGGACTAGACAAGCTGTTGAATGTCTTAAGGAGCACTCAATGAGCTGCTCTAATAGGATCTAAGAAGACAGTGCTGCTGCAGTGATGTGTATTGTAGAGATCCAGTTGAAGAGATATCAGAGTACGCAAGTACTTTAACAGAAGGTAAGCTAGCAGCTATTTGTGTGACATTTTTTCAGAAAATCTGCCTGCCTTTTGTCCATGTCCTAAGAATTTGATTGAGGCAAAATTTTAAAGTAATGAACTATTTTTTTGTTAGAGTCTCTTTAATGTTGAGTCTGCAGTACAGTTATTACTAATTTCCCTTATAAAGGTCTACGATGAAAATGAGTAGTATAGAAGAATGAAATACAAAATGTACAGTTTAGAGAGAAAAAGGGCACACTGGAGCTTAATGTTACAGTTAAGCTATGTGCTGAAAGATAGACTATACTTGCTAAGGAGTTTAGCACCACTAAAGAGAAACCTGTTCCATACTATATAGATAAGAAAAGTACTTCCTAGGCAAGGGAATACCCAGATCAGTTTCCAACTTATGACAGAAAGACGAAGAAGTTTTTAGCTCCTAGAAAGCACATAAGTGCTGATGCAAAGGTGATTCCCAGGCGCAGGAGTCCACCCCAAGCTGGCACCTAACCTTAACAGGGTCAACCATGTACTGATAGCTTTGAAGGCATGAAAAAGGTAGTGATGAAGTGGTCAAAGGTTTTTTTTTTTTTTACCTCTGAAATTTCAGAGAGCCCCTAATGCCAGGCAACATGTGATAATGGAGTCCCCACTAGTGACTTGTTATGAATTAACAGTGAAGCTTGGGTTGCAATAAACATACCATGATGCTGGAAATGCCAGTTCTATTAAACATCTGCCAAGGACTACAAACAGGGTGTAACCAGCTAAAGAGGGAGTGTGTGTTGTAGGCAGCAAAGCTGGAAGAGAAGAGCCATCTAAGCCGTTTGACATCTGATGTGGCACTATAGGGTTCAATATTTGCCCTACTTCCTACGGCTCAGTATTTTCTCACAGAGTCCTCATTTCTTCCTTTTGGAATAGGAGTGCATGTTCTATGCAGCCACATTTTGGAAGTATGTAGCAGGCATTTTTATTTTTTAGGAGTTTACATTTAAACTATTGCTTTGAATATTAGAAAAGATGTTAGACTCTGGACCTTGAAATGGTGTTTTAAATGTTTTAAACTATGGGGACTTTTGAAGCTTCATTTAATGCATTTCAGACTATAAGATGACTAAAAGTCTACGAAACCAGAAAGTGGAATGTGGTGGTTTGAATGAGAAATGTCATCCATGGGCTCAGGTCTTAAACATATGGTTCTTAGTTGGTGGTACTGTTCGGACAATGTTATGGAACCATTAGAAGGTACAACCTTGCTGGAGAGGAAAGATAGTCCTAGGAATAGGCATGGGAGAATTTAAATCCTTGTCTTGCTTGTTCTCTCAGCTTCCTGTGTATGGATAAAGAAGTGAAGCTTTCTACTTCAGCTTCCATATTGCCCCACCCTCAAAGACCCTCTCCATGGAAGTATAAACTAAAATAAACTTTCTTTTATAATAAAAGGAAGCATTCAAAACAAAACATGAAGGATTGTGTGATACACTATTTAATTAATTTTTCATTTTAGAAATTCTGATTGTGGCATATCAATGAGTTTGGTATCTAACAATGGGAAGTAATATTTAAGTTAAAAAATGTTATATGACTTTATATAATTAAAAATCTGTGTGGATTAAAATTGTTGATTTTCTTACAAACACTTTTAGAGCAGCTTCATATTATATGCTGATTTCTTTTATTATACTTTATAGTACAGTTCAGAAATGAAACCTGTTTTTTTCTGCAATGATTTAAATATCAAACTTAAGATGGAGGCTTTATTTATTTAGTTTGAACTGCTTTTAAATTTTGAACACTATTTTGACAGCTTTAACTGTCAACCTAGCACTTACTAAGAGAGACTCACTCAGGGACAGTTTACATTGGATTTAGTCTGTAAGCATGTCTATGGGGATTTGCCTTAATTAAGCTATTAATATGACAAGCTTTAGCTCATTGAGGGGAGTACCATTTATTAGTCAGGGTTTCCTGAACTGTATTGGAATGGAGAAATCAAGGTACGAGCAAAGGAGCAAGCAAGCTTGTATGTACTCATTTCTCTCTGCTCTTGACTGAGGGTGTTGCTATGACTAGCCTTTTTGAGTTCACGCTGCCTTGAACCCCCCGTGATAGGGTGTAACCTGGAATTGTGAGCCAAAAAGCACCCTTCTCCTTATGTTAATATTGTCAAGATACTTTATCATAGGAACAGTAGTTAAAAGAGAACGGAAATGGTGTGGGAAGTTCTTCTGTACATGTGTTGTTTTTGTTGGTTAATAAATAATGCCATTTTGGCCAGTGGCTTAGCAGAATGAAATAACACAGGAATTCCAAGCAGATAGAAGATAAAAGAAGGTGGAATCAGGTAGAAGCCGTGTAGCTGCTGCAGGAGACAGATGGAAGGCATAAACTTATGGTAGGCCACAACCACGTGGCTGGTGTAGGAGGTTCCACCATTCATGTGTTGCTTTTGGGCATTGGCTTAACAGAGTAGAACCAGGCAGGAACTTTACATCTCTATGTATATAGAGAGAGTAGGCAGAGTCAGTGAGACACCATGTAGCTGCCACTGAAGGAGACAGATGCCTGAGAACTTAACCGGTTAATCATCAGCCTGTGGAAAAATATAAAATAATGGAAATGGGCTAATTTAATATACAGGAGCGAGCTAGCAATATACTTAAGCTATTGGCCAAACAGAGTAGTCTCTGTGTAATTATTTTGGCAGGGAATGATCCAGCAGCCTCTGTCTACACAGAAATATTATCATTTCCACACTACTAAGTGTTAGTTACAAATTTAACTGTTATTGACTTCTAAGCAACTTTTACTATGGAAGATATTTTAAGGAAATTAAATAAACCTACTGTAATTTATTTATTGAGAACACTTTTTCTCCTTTGATAACCAGTGACAATCATCTTCTAAGTAGGAAAATTACTCTAATAAATTAGGAGAGAAGGATCTAACATCTATTTTTGCTTAACATTCATTGATAGAATTATTAATTCAAGCACATTTTCTATTATTTTGCAAGAAACAATTACAGTTAACCCTAATCAGAATATCATAGGCATAGTTAATTCATTGATTGAATTTGTAAATGATATGCTAATCAAAAGGTATTAAGGAGGTCACAGAACTAGCAATAATTTCCAATATTTTACATAACATAATTAGTATTTGAAATTAAGTTCAATAGACTTAAAGCATAACAATAATAGCTATGAAGTCCTACATTTATAACCAATTAAAAAGCCTAAGTCCCTAATGAGATTCTACTAGCTAAAATACCACATATAATGACAAACTATACAATTTCTATTATAGCAACTAGAGAAATAAGAGCCAAAACAGGCGTAAAACTTACTTTTTAAAATTCATTGATGATCTTTAGAAGATACAAACAAGTGAACTATCTCTAGCGACAGAGGTCACTCTGTGGTGAAATGAACTCCCTGGATATTTTCTACCTGTGGATTCTGCTAAGCTTGAAAATGAATAAGGCCATGCTTGCCAAAGGGCGGGAGTCCAATCAGGTAAAAAAGAAGCTAAGAGAAGGGAAATGACCATACAAGCTAGTATGAATGGATGGAATACAGAGACACCTCAAACTAGCATATGTATTTTATGTGAATAATTGCTGAATAATAGGACGGTGATGTAGGGCTTGAGCACTCAATTACCAAGATTAAATCTTCCAAGATTCCATGATGCTTAGGAGAAGTCTCAGGAGAGAGGGGAGCATATAATAAAGACAGAAAATCCCATCATTTGAAACTGAGGTAAAATGACTTTTAAATCTCTAGCTTTAACTAAGCTGAATACTTGATAGGATCAGCTCTTCAACTCACCTTCTCAATGCAAAAAAAAAATTGATTGTTTTTCCTGGGAAAATTTTTAATGCCTTTATTGATTTATTTGTTTATATAATGTGTGCAAGTGCATGAGTCCCATGGTGCTTGTGTCGAGGTGAGAGGGCAACTTGTTGAGTGAGTTCTGATTCTCTTTCCACCTTATGGATACTGTTAATCAAACTAAAGCTTTCAGGAAGTGCTTACTAACTGATCCACTGCAAAACCTTTATGTAAAATAAGTTCAATTTATCATGTATATTCTATCTGGCACACAAATTAAAAGTTAACTAGTCTTATTTGGTAAAAGAGTATGCTCAATAATTAGGAAAAATATATCAACAGGAAAAAAAAATATCCAGTTGGCAAAGGCAACTATAAATATATACTATATATAGATCAACTAGTTAAGAAGGAAAAATTGACATAAAAGGTAAAAGGGTAATTCGTTAAATAATTATAGTCTATAAAATAAATAAGAACTAAAATACTTAATATTTTAAGTTAGTTTGAACACAGGCTTAAAGAAAGCAAAAGAACCTGAACTCATAGACATGAATAAAGTTTCTAAGATGAAGCACAAAGACAAAGAGATTAAGAAGATGAACAATAAAGTATAAAGAGTATGGACAATTAATTTCATTAATATGTCACAAGTTTATAAGTAAGATATGAGCTGCAGAACACAACAGAAGCAATATTTGAAAAGATAATGGCTAGTAAGTTTCCAAAATAGATAAAAGAAATCAAAACACAGAAAAAAGAGAAACAGTGAGCATAGTCAAGCAGGAAAAATGCAGAGAAACTAATAAATATATCAAGACCCAACTGCTGCAAATGGAGGTTAAGGAGAAAAATTTTAAACCAGACAGGAAAAAAAAATCCACCCCTCCAAAAACTCCAAACCCTCACATTATCTTTATGAAGCAAGAGTAACACACAATTGGTTACCACAGAACCTAGAGAAATAAAATCCAAAACTTCAATCAATTACTGAGTCAGTCAATCAAAAATCATAGTGTGGTCTTCTTATTGATGGATAGGAATGGAACCAGAAGCCAATAGTAGAAGAAAATTTAAATATTTGTAGCAGAATATGGATAAAAACCTGAAAGGTAGAGGACTTTGAGATTATATGGAATTTGTGATGACTTTTAGATGCATGTAGTAGATTATTGACATGTTTCAGAAAAGCTCTAGGTGAAGAACTCATCTGAATCAGCGCCCCACATTTCCTACAACCTGTGTCTGAAATTCTGGGTATCCAGAAGTTCTGATGTTCTTTTAGTGTAAGGAACCCAGAGAAAGTTTAAGAAATGCAATGGACTAGACAAAATATAAGTTGAAAATGTAAATATCATCAGTAGTTCACATGCCTGATGAAGGAGCAGTGTGTCAATTACTGGTTGACACACCACACAACACATATACACAGACACCGTAATGAAGAATAACTTAACCTGTATGAGGGCACAAACATGACATCCTAGAATGCAAGAGAATGAGGCATGAGGATAGAAAAGTTTAGGTCAGCTGGAACTATATTACATAGTGAATGAGTTCAAGAATAGACTGGGCTGCAGAGCAAAACCCCATCAAGAAAGAAAGAGAGGGTGAGGAGTGGCAAGAAAGGAAGAGAAAAGAAAATGAATGTGGGTGCTTGTGCTTCCCTTTGTTATCCTTTCATTGGACCCTCTTTTTGTTGTGACCTATTTCATCATACATTTATATGATTTATACACATCTTTCCATTCTCTTTCATTTAGGTTTTACTGTAGAAGACATTTTGCATTTCATTAAACTTTCTCATCACATAGTTTAAAATGCTCTTTGAATGCTCTAGGGTCTTTTCTTTTTTACTCGGTATCATTCCTTATATACATTGTCTTACCTGAACAGAAAGAGTTAGGTAGTTTAGGTTTTTTCACAAACAATATCCACATGTCAATGACTTTGACAACCATGTTGTCTGTCACTTATAAAAAAATCTATAACAGTATTAATATACACTCTGAAGCTGGTGTCTTGTGTAGGGTGACTTGGCAGTCTTGGTAGCTGGAATCATGTGGTTCTTTATTCTCATGGAAGACCACATTGATAGAGTGAATTTCCCATTCCATTGTTGAAAACTAGTCAAATAATCATATATAGCTATTAAAGTTTGCAGAATAGGACACTGTTGACAATGAATCTCAAATGGTGAACATATGCATAGTTCATAATTGTAATTTTAAACTTGACCACTTAATGTCTGTGATTGGCATAAATTATTTCATATATTTTTTCAATGATATTTATTACAGTAACTAACTTCATATGGAAAAAATACAAACAAAACCCATCACAGCTAAAAAAAATCACATACAAGAATTTCTGGAGGTATAACCATCCTTGATTTCAAGCTCTACTACCAAGCTATAATGCTAAAACCTGCCTGATATTGGCATAAAACCAGGCAGGTGGATAAATGGCATCAAATCAAAAACCCAAATATAAATCCACGCAACTATGGACACTTGGGTTTTGACAAGGAAGCCAAAATTATACAATGGAAATAAAAAGGCATCTACAACAAATGGTGCTGGTATAATGAATGTCTGCATGTAGAGGAATGACAGTAGATTAATATCTATCACCTTGCACAATACTTAAGTCCAAATGGTTTAAAGACCTCAACATGTACCCAGATACACTGAACCTGATAGAAGAGAATGTGGGAAATACTCTTAAATGCTTCGGCATGGGTGACAAGTTCCTGAACAGGACACCAATAGCACAGACATTTAGATCAACAATTTATTAGTTGGACCTAATGAAGCTAAAAAAGTGTCTGTAAGGCAACAGAACATAATGACAGCCTACAAAATGGGAAAAATCTTCACCAACCCCCATCAAACAGATGGCTGATTTTCAAAGTATATAAAGAACTCAAGAAACTAGACATAAAAAAACTACAAGTGATCATCATTCTGTCTTTGAGAATAAAAAGTTAATATGGTGAACTCGGCAAAGGGAAATTGTTACTACTCTGCTTGCCTTGCTCTTATACTCTTCATGGTACTGTGACGTGGCCTAATGTAGAGAAAATGGTTGATTTTTCTGGTGTCATGAACTCAAAGATTTCTTTGAGTCTCGAGTTTTCGGATAGATCTCAACAAAAAGCTGTGCTACTACTGAAATTTGGAATACCTTCATTCATATTTGCAAATATATTATTTTAAATATTTTAATATATAATTATTAATTATCAAATCTTATGTATTAGAAATATACTGTCATGTTCTGATTAAAAGTAAAACAGATTTTTATGAAACGGAGTAATATGATTGGGAAGCAAAACACAGGGTGAAATTCTTCAAAATGGAAGTCAGGTAGCCATGTGAAAAGGGGACAACTATGAAAACAGTAATAGCAAGGGAGCTTTTGAGGGGGAACATTTCATTAGCAGAGGTGAAGACTTTTTTTTCTCCCTCCTCCATCCCTCCCTCCCTCCCTCCCTCCCTTCCTCCTTCCCTTCCTTTCTCCTTGGCTCCCTACTCCCTTGTTCCTCCTGCAATGGATCCATTCTTTTCTCCCTCCCTCTCTCCATTCCTTCCTCCCTGCATCCCTCCCTCCCTCAATACATCCATTCCTCCCTCCCTCCCTCTCTCTTTCTTTCTGTGTGTCCATGTGTGTGCATATGCATGCACATGCATATAGTGTGTGTGTGTGTGTGCTTGTATATGCCAGTGTGTTGTGAGATGGTACTGCAGTTGAGGCAAGAGCAGTGACACAGCGGGTACATTGGGGAAAAACCTGTGTGAGGTACAGACTTTTTCTGTCCATTCTGTGGACCATCACTGTGAGATTTCAAGTTTATAAAGATCCTGCTGACTCACATGGAAGTCAGACTGAAAGGGACCCATAACAGAGGGTGAGTTAACAATTAGAGAACAATTGGAACAGGTAGATATTGGAGGTGGTATGGACAGAGTGTGACTGTTGGCTGTGATGAGACATTGTTGAATTCCTTCACTGCTTTGGTAATACCAGTGAGAATGCCTGTGAATGTGGGGTATGAAAGAGGGGAAGAATCCTAAGTAACTTCAAGACTTAGGCGGCAATAATCGGAACAATTAAGAAGAACATATTGCCACAAAAAGGCGATTAGGATCGCATTAAGTGTGTTAACTTTCACACTTGAGCTGAGATAGCTAGGAGACAGGAGGAATTCATAGGTGTGGGCTTAGCTCTAGAAACTGCTGATTTAAACCCATGGCACTAATGGGTTCATTGAAGGGACTGTCTTAGATAAAAAGTAGAATATATTTAAAGCACAATGTCTAAAGCCACTTAAGTGTTAAAAGGTCTTGGGACAAATTGGAATAAACAAGAAGAAAAAAACAAAACAAGTGAAAACAAAGAACCTGTGTTGCATAGATAGTTCTTCAAAGAGTAAGGAGTGCTGAATTTTGCCACTGCGTTACCGTTACTACAATGGAAGCTGGGATTGAGGACTGGTCAATGCTTAACCCTGTGGTCTCCGGACACTGTGGTGACACTGTGTTTATGAGGTAATGTAGGAAGGAGGTTCTTGAAACAGTGGAAACACATTCCCTACAGGCTACTTTGGCTACACAGAACAAGTCTCTTTGTAAGTATAATTAGTAAACTGTAAAAAAGCACAGCTATTTTTACTCCATCACTTCAGTGGGACACCGTTCTAGCAGCTGAACTGAGGCCCTGTTCACAAGGACAGTTTCTGGTCTGGAATCCAAGGAAAGAAAAGGGAAGATCTAAAGATACATGCAATAATGGCATACACAATTCTTACTACTCAGAAGCCAAAGCAATAAGCAGTCACTTGGGAGGGATCTAGAGGCAAGACCATATTATTATTACTACAAATTCAGACCTCTTCGGTTTCCACGCAAATGGAAAACTCAGTGAAGAAAGGTTTTCTGTCCCCGATACTGGGCATGGTATTTAATGTTATCTCCTTTAATCTTTCCCTGTGAAGGGGAAACAAACAAAAGCAGATAGTTAACAATCACATCTAAAACTGGACATGCATCATTTGTCCAAACTTACAATCACAGTACCCAGAAAATGCCCAGGACACAGTAAACAGACAGTGAGGGCTGGCTGAATATGGCAGTGGTTTGAATTGTGCTTCAGCTCACAGTCTTTTGAGCCCTTGCTGGAGGGGCTCCCGACTGCTTTCTGTAGTCTGTCTACACAGCTCTTCACTTAGACATCTTTAGTTAGGAGCGAGAGCATCAGTGGGCACACTTATCCACCGGCTAATTTATCAAGAACCAAGAGCCGACTTTTCTAATTCTACATGTGACCTAGGACATGTTTGACACAGTTTCAGTGTTCAGCATTATCATAGATTTGTACATTCAAAAGCCACTTCTTTATGCAAGTTGTATTAACATTTGTTATCCTGCCAAATAATTCATTCAATAAATTTAAATTTAAAATATGTCTTAAATGCTGATGTTTTACTGATTATAAAATAACATATGCTTATTATAGGAAATGGAATATGCAGAAAAATTCAAAGAAAGAAAACGGATCACTCTCAGTCCTAGAGTCAACAGAAAACAGTTTTCAAAGATTTGGCATGATTTTTTTCTTTACCCAGTCATTAAAAGTTCATTCATTGTTCTGGAAGTCATTGAAATAATAACTCCATTGTTTATTCAAACACAAGGTGAATTATCTGACCTGAACGTATCAAAAAAATTCTATGGAAAATAAAAGGAATTAGTTTTAAAACATTTCAGAAATGAGAAAACAAGACAGGGGGCCTGTTGCTTGCTTGCTCAAGGCTGCAGTTACAGCCCCTCTGATGCCCTTGAACTCACTCCTCTGGTTTCAAGCGCTGTTAAATTTAATTTTCTCTCAGGTTGATAAGGGCCTATTCTGCTTTTAAGTGTCCATCACACACACTCTAACAATTAAATATTCCTCTCGAAAGTCTCCATCGATTGAGTTCCTCAGAGACACAGTTATTCTCGGCCTTGTTCTGTAATCCTAGAACCCACTTTATAAGGAGGACATCCTTGCTCCTTAGGTTTGCAGTCTATTTCTGTTGCTTGCATAAAAAATATTTGAAGCTGTTATAGACCTTTGACGAAACAGAGGTGCCCAGTAAAGCAAGTTGCCCCGTTGATGCCATTTTGCCTCTTGCTTCTTATGCTGCTTTTGGGGTCCATCACTTTCTTGTCTGCCTTCAGTGTCAGCACCAGGAGAGGTGAGAGAGGGTTGCTGAGGCTTTTCCTTGCTATGTAATGTTTCTTTCAGAATCTTATTTGGGGGAAAAGGTCTTAGTGCTTTGCCATTTGAAGGCAGGGACAGATCTGTCAGACATGGCTTGACACTTCATGAATCCATCCTGCGGATAATGGTGACGGTGACACTCATTCCCCAGCAGCATCCTTGGTTCTCTCAAGGAGAGGGTTAGTAGGCTTATTTTCTGTAAGTGATTTCTGTGTTAAAAAGGAAAATAAATATCCTAGTTTCATTTTCATTTTATTTTTTCTAGGGAAGACAGAATCTTTGAGCTGCCCAGCTTTGAGCAGTCTTCCAAAGTTGACATTAGCATCATTTGTTACAGTGCTTTTAAAAAACAAAATAGAAGATGCCACCAATATTCAGTGTGTCTCCTCAGAACTTATTTTACTTTTTACACCCAGTCATGCTTCTTTGCTATATATAAGTATATATTAATTGGGGCATGGTGGTACTTTAGCACACTCAAGCAATATGTATTAAGCATTTCTTTCTCCTTATAATTCCTTTGTGATACCACTATTTAAGTCACTCTTTTATCCATCTTTGTAAAGTATATAACATATCATAATGGACTTTAGTCTCCAAGCTGTACAACGGAGTCCAAGTTTTAATTTTTCTGCATTCTGGTACCTCTTCCCCAGTAGCCCTGAGCCTTTTTCTGCACTCTCTCTCCAGCTTCTGGAAATCAGAATATTCTATCATATTGATATTTTTCTATTTTACATATGACAATGAACATATTTCTGCACACATAAGAAATAAGCAAAGGAGTGAAGAGATAACCTATGGAACAGAAACCATTATAGAAGACTCATCTGTCATAAAAGTCAAACAACCCCATTACAAATGGAAGTTTCAAAAGAAGAAATACAAGTGACCAATAAACATGGGAAAAATTATACTTGTTAGCCACCAGGGCAATGCAGATCAACACCACTTTGTACAGCAGTCATCTCATTTCTCTTGGTGGCTCTTTTCCTCTACTGTTAAAGATTTATATTTATATATATAAATACACATTTTATATATATATATATATATATATATAGTGTTATAATGTGTGTTGTGTATATGTGTGTCCTGCACCATGGTTTGGATCTTTAAAACTGTTAATTGATACATGGTATTTCTATATACTTACAGGACACATTATGATAATTGTATACATTTTCCTACAATTAATGGTCAGATCAGGGTAAATAGCATTTTTCTTCTCAGACAAGTATGAGGCACAATGCTGCTGACTTCATCCTCTTCCATCTCCAGTTCCCTTTTACATTAAAAGACACTAGCCCCCATTCCTCCTGACTGTTGTTGTTCAGTTTTCATCTCTTCTAATGACTCTGATTACATGAGAAGCCATTGAAATAACTATGTCATATCGTCTGCTAATTTTAAGATTTGGTCTGTGTTTCTTTTGGTTCTACTGGTTGGATTACTCTCTGTATTGGTCCTGAGCCTCTGCCTAATTCATACATTTTGAGTCGATTGTGGTCATTGTGAGTTTTCACTTAGTGGTTTATGAATGATGAGATTTCTCAATCCAGCTGGCCTAAGTAGGTACCCTTCTCAGTCTTCTCAGGGTGTTCTGCATTCTTGATGGTGTTTTTCTCCAGACTTATGTGGTATACTGAGAGACCGGTCTTTACTAGACCTAGTAAGTAAGACTCTGAGGTTAGCTAGTTAACTTATAACTAAGCATAATAATAATAATTAATAATTAATGTCCCTTGTGTTCTCTAAGGATGTTAGCAGACTTTAAATAGTTTATGGTATTTCATAATTACTAAAACTTAGATGGTTAGGATAAAAGACTCAGTGGCTACTCCTTCCTTTCCATCTCACTTACATTCTCTAATGTATGCTGGTATAAAACATTTCACAGAATAAAATAACAACCTTGCACCCCATCACCATGAAGTTCAAGGCTACACTCATTAAGTAGACCATTCTGATTCTAATGGAGGCCTGTTCTGGGTAAGAAAAAGGAACCCCAAGAGACAATTCATGATCGGAGACAACAGCTGGATTAATAAACTGAAGAAGAGCAAAAAGAGTATGAGGATAGGTGGCCAATGCCCAATTTCATCCATTCTAGATAGTATGGAGATTTTAAGTTGAGGATCACTTTATAATATACATATGTGAGTTGAAAGAAAGAAAAAAAGAATTGAGCTTATTCATCTTGCCTGGAGACACATTCTAAAAAAAATCAAAGAATAATTCTAACCATAACATTTTGCCCAGGTAAATGTACTACATTATAGTAGTCTAGTGGACAGCTTGACCAAGAAGTGTTATATCTTACAGGTGCAGAAATCATTACCTGTCAGAACTGTGAATCTAAGAGAGCAGGAACTGCAAAATGATGACTTTATTCGTTGTAGTAGTTAGTGGAAGCTACTGGGATATGGTTGTGCAATTTTGTGACCTAATTAAGGACACCACTTTCAGCTTTGCTGTCAGCCCCCTTAAATTAAGCATAGTGCGGGGAACAGGATTTTTCTCATGGCTTAAAGTGATGTAATGACTGGGCTCATCCCCAGTTCCATCAATCAAAGACGAGGAGAACATTTTAGTTGTGATGGTTACCTAGATTATGCTGTCCATATCTAAAAATAGTTACGTTTTAGGGGAGTTGGAACAGATTTTAACTACATGTCATCAGTTAAAGATCCTCAAATATATTGGCATGAGGGAATGTTGAAAGATCAAAACAAGGCCCAGGGGTTCTTGGGCTTTGCATGCAAACATTAATAAAAATTAATTTATAATCACTATAAAGTACCTTGGCATGGCTAGAGGCAGTACTCAAGTACTAATCTATAAAATGTAATTATATAAGAGGTAATTTAATAAATTAGATAAGTCTTACTGAGTCCTGTTCTGAACAAGGCACTGTTGCAGTTTCACTAAGGATTAATGAGTTAATTCATGGTTTATCTAAAAAAATTAATAATGGCCGGGCGGTGGTGGCGCATGCCTTTAATCCCAGCACTCGGGAGGCAGAGGCAGGTGGATCTTTGTGAGTTCGAGACCAGCCTGGTCTACAAGAACTAGTTCCAGTGCAGGCTCCAAAACTACAAGAAACCCTGTCTCGAAAAACCAAAATAATAATAATAATAATAATAATAATAAATAATGTGTATAGTTTTGTAGAAGGAACTAGAAGAGTACAAAATGTAAGACAGAGAACAAAACCGTATTTCTTATGAATGTTGCTTGCAGATACGTAGTTGATTGTTAGTCTTGGTTTTCTGCAAGCTAATGTAAGAAATAGACAGGCCTGAAGAGCTTGCAGCTTGTTTTGTTTACCTGATTCAGAAATGCCTTTGGAAGGAGGTGACATGCTTGAATAGTAGACAGTATTTTGAACTGTCATGAAAACATTTTAGAATTTGAAATCAAGAAGTGGAAAAGTGTAGCTAGCAATGTTTTTTGGCTGGATGGATTACTGCGGGAGTTGCTCCAGAAAAGACTAGAAAGTTCAGGGACACAGCGAGGATTTTATTGACCATTAAAGGCAATAAAGAATCAGTATTTTAAAGTAGAGAAATAAAAGATTACATGTCTTTGCATTGTTTCACTAGTCAAAATGATTTCTCCTATTTAAATGGAACATAGTCCTTCCATATTCGTACCAGATCAAATAAAATTCTGTAGTAGTTTAACAAATACAACACCTTTATCCTTAAACCCAGAGGAGCCCAGTACTGATCACCTTCCATGAGCCTAGGAGCTAAGTGTCATTCCCATTGTAATTTTAATGCATTGCTTTTAACCCTGGCTTCCAGTCAGAAGCTCAGGTGGATTTGATCCTGCATCCTGAGGAGTGTGCTGTGACCTGGGAGTACTATACCCATAGTGATTCTCCAATAACTTAAGTGTTCTGCTTTTCATCACCAGCTTCTGCTACTTCATTTGTCTTCCAATTTTTAACATATTTTTTTGTTAAAGAATTATGCATATTTGGGCCAGATTCGTGAAATCTGCAAGCCCCATGAAATACTGGTTTGTCAACAGTGTATAAGATAGTGATACAGAAATCTATGTAGAAGGCAAGGTAAGAATCTGAACTTCTGGATGGAAAAGATGGAAAGCAACAAATTGTAATTGGAATAGCACAATGGACAATGTAATGCAGAATGAGAAGAATACATAGGAGATTCGCACGAGGAAGGGAAGTTAGGATAAGGAAATAAAGCACAAGGGAATGTCCAACAGACCTGAGTGCCATGGTTGGGTGACTGGCAGTGAAATTACATAGTGCCATTCAGATAGACGAAGTTCAGAAAAACAAAAAGGAACAAACAAACAAAAAAAGCAAGCAAGCAGGAAAGAAACAAAAAGAAAAGTGAAGGAATGTGAAGTCACATGCTGAAGACTTAAAGCAATCATTCTTTGCTCAGATAATGTGATAAAGTAGGGAGTTTGGTATGGAAAGTACTTTTTCCTAATGATGAAAATTATTTTAAGCTTGAAGGATCATGACTGTTTGTATAAGGAAGACTGTCAGCATGAAAACATATAAACATGGGAATCCAAGTTATTTGTTTTTTAAACTTTTTCTAAATTTAAATTTTTTATTTTAACATATTAAGAAGTCCAATTATTTTTTTTTATTTTGATTTATTACTAAGGGAACAGAAAGCAAGGTACTGGGCATGAAGTTTAGCAGCCTTTTGCTTAATTTGCATAAATGAGGCCCTGAGGCTTTTCTGTAGCAAAACACATACACAGCACAATGAAAGGATGAAAATTGAAATAAGGTATTATTTCAAGAAAGAAAGGTAGGAAGGGAGGGAGGTAACAAGGCAGGAAGGGAAGAAAGGAAGGCAGGGCAGAGGGAGGAAATCCCTGAGCTGAAAACCTCCTTATAGTCCTGTTTACTACAAAAGAGACAAGGAAGAAGGCAGGGTTAACAGCAATGGCACCTAAGGCTGGGGTGGGACCTGAAGAGTGTGGCATTCCAAAGGTAAACTTAATTGAGAAACCAGTGCATTTGCTTAGAAAACAGCTCCATGATCAGCTTCTTTGGCTTTTTCTCCACAAAATACCTCTTCTAAGAGTTTCTGATATAAAATTGTTTAGCTTTCAGTGTCTGGCATCCAACATCCTCAAATAATCTATGACATTACCACAAGAAGGCATTATTTTAGGAAGTCCATGGTTCAGCATTTGAAATTGTATGAGATTCACCCTACTCTTACAATGGAGGGTGAATTTCTAACAGCATTGTGGAGACCCTCCAGAACAGTGTGTGCTCCTGTTTCTCAGACCTCAGCCAGGTCTGAGGCCCTGACAGACTGCATGAATCACAGAGGAATTGTATGAAACTGTTCCGTAAGAGGAGAACATACAACCCAAATTCCAGTGATTCTCAGAATTTGCTCTTTCTGTTGTCACCTGTTCTGACCCAATGGTTTTTGCTCTAGGCTTCACATGGTCAGAGTTTAAAGGAATGTGTACTCAGGGTAGAGATTCATGAAGGATAACTCTGCCGTAGAAGTATCACACGCATATACCTGGAAAGCATCTTTCAAGTTGAACTATCTTGGGAGAATTGTTGTTTGAAATGAAAAGGAAGGAAATGATCTCCAGAAAAAAATAAAAACATCAACTGGTGTAGGAGGTTCTTATGTATTTTGTGTTGCTTTCATTGGTTAATAAAGAAGCTGCCTTGGCCTTTTGATAGAACAGGACTTAGATAGGCAGGGAAAAGAGAACAGGATGCTGGGAAGAAGACTGGCTCAGAGAGAGCCCGCCATGAAGCTGCCAGGGTCAGACATGCTGAATGATTCCCAGTAAGACCACTACCTCGTGGTAACACACAGACTATTAGAAATGGGATGAATCAGATGTAAGAGTTAGCCAACAAAAGGCTAGTGATAATGGGCCAGGCAGTATTTAGATGAATACAGTTTGTGTGTAATTATTTTGGGAACACAGCCCCCCTGCACCGGGAGCTGGGCAGGACACAGCCCCCTCCTCCTCTTACTATAATCAACCAGCACCATGTCTGGAAGCATGAAATACATGAGCCATCTACATGCTGGCTTAGCTGCTAGAGATCTTCCAGGTACTCAAAGAGTGTCTTTCGGTTCATTGCAGTACCCTCTGTAGGCCAGGGTGCTACAACAGACCTCAGACACTACTCTCTGATTTTCAAGACACTCCACCCTGCCTTTCTTCTCACTCACCTCCCATTTAGAAACAAGAAGGTTGACAGGAAGCTCCTATTTCTCTGTATTTGTCAAGGCGACTTAGGAAGTACCAGATCCTTCCTTTTTTTGCTTTCTCCACTGTACCTCACTGTTCCCCAAGATCTTTTGCAGCAATGAATCTTGTTGAACTTTTTTACTCAGAGTTAATCAATCAAAAGTACAATTTCTCCTTTTTGAAGGAAAAGAACATTTAATTCTGAACTTAAAACTCTGTGGCCAAGGAAGGAGGCAAAAGTTAATGTCTGTATCAAAACAGTCTTGACACTGGTAACCTGACACAATATGATAATGCCCTCAAAATGATTACAGTGGTATCATGTCTCATTCCTTTATGATAAAGGGTACATTTGTGATGATTTTGGTTTCTTTCTTTTGCATGCATTAGAAATGAATAGCTAGGAAAATTGTTTTATTTTTTCAAAGATTTACTAAACTTTGCAAAGAATCCAAAGAAAATGAAATCTTATCCGTGATAAATCCATTTATCGTGTAAAACTTGGGAAGGTTCTTATCTGCATATTAAAGGGCTTTGTCATTCTTTTTGTTTCTTTTGTCTGATTGGCTACTAGGTGATGTCTTCTGGAATAAATGGAAAAATTTTAAATTACAGTACTTAAAAAAATTGCTGGGTACTTTTGCTGCAAACCTGACAAAATGCAGAGCATTGTGTAAGCAGTGGGGATGTATGCTACAAGGGCTGAGAGGCAAATTGCTTCTATCCGCTGCCCTAAATTTAAACAGACCTACCAAGTATGTGTTTCCTTAGAGAGAGAAGAGCATAGCATTTTACTGATGGACATTTTCTGAATTCAAAGCAAGACAGGATTTCTGTGAAGAGAGAGAATGCCTGTTCTGTATGTACGTTATAAATAGAGATTTATGTTGTTTACTGTCTGTTGTCTGAGGAAAGGGGACAGTCAACGGCTGCTGTTTTTGTGGAGAAAATGGTGGCCCCCACTTTTTGCTGTTCTTGCTTTGATTCACTGTTTTCTCTAAAATGCATGCATGGATATCATAAGGCATTTGCTGTAGATCTCTATCCCAAGCAAGGCTCATGACTATTATGACTTACATAGTTGTATCCCCATCAAAATGCATACATAGAAATATAATCACTAGTATAATTGTATTTAGGGATGATAAGTTTCAATGGTATTTAGTTCATGAGAATGGAGAACTCAGGAACAGGATCTATGTCTTATATGAAGCCAGAGAGCAAGCTTAGGCCCTTTCTAAAGTTGATGAAGACTAACTTGTCCAGAGCCTTACCAGTCTGAATCCCAATCATGTTCTTGCTTACCACTCTGCATCCTGAACATGTGGATGGGCTGCCATCCTCCAAGAATAAGGCACAAGTGCACACACACACAAACCACACATACACACATACACGTGGGGTCAGGGGTCATTTTGTTATTTGGAAGCTACTCAGTCTATGAAAGTTCGTTATAATGGTCTGACCACAATCCATAAGTACAGGGCAGTTTGCAGGGGATGTCAACCATCCAGTGTGCATTATGTGCAAATGTGATTGATTCTAACTCACCCCGAGTGATCCTCAGAGTCCCTGGCACCTGTCAAAGCAGTGGGTCACTGGACAAAGACAACAGAAAAGCACAACCACACTGTGGGCACTTCTTTTCTCTGTTGCAGAAAAATCAGACTCTGAAAGAATCCCTTTTCAGTGACTGAACATTGGAGTCCTTTTTCTGACTGTTGCTCCTGGCTTTCTCTTGTCCCTTGAATAGCTTATGTCCTAGGAATAAGGGAAGAAAAGGGACTTGGAGAATTGGAGCCTCTATCTGGGAAGACAAACCTGGGGCAGGAATGAGTGCTAACAACACCGGGAACTGAAAACTCCCTGCCAAGCCCAGTGCAGCTACTATGACCAACCAACTTTCTAACTGAGGCAGGACATGGGAGTCCAAGATGCTCTAAGGTAAAGCTGAGGATTTTGTTTCTAACGGTTTAGTAGATGAGGAGAATTGGTAAGGAGTCAACTATCCATTTCCTAAGTGAAATAGTTATTGTTTAAAGCAACAAACAGGCTTTCCTCAATAGAAAGTTAATGAGTTAATGGATCTTTCAGAGGATCAACTAGATTATCTTTTGAAGCTTAAAACATAAATCTAACAGATAATAAATAATTTACTAACTTATTTGGCATTGGGTATCAGAGGCATGACGTTGCCCAGGGAAGAGCACTGCATAATGACCCCTTCTCTGAGGAAGTCTATCTTTGGTACTTATCTCTCTGGGACTTCCAGATGTACCTCTTCTCTATAAGGAACTTGATAACAATCTTCAAAGATAATAAGCTTTCTGTCTGTGTGGATATAACATATATTTATATGTATACATAGGTGTGTGGAAGAGAGTGCACACCCATGCACATGTGCAGAGACTGAAGAAGAATGTTGGGATTCCTGCTCCACCATTCTCTTCCTTATTTTTTTCAGGCAGCATCTGTCAATAAACCCAGAGCTCGCCATTTTTGGGCTAGGCTGCCTAACCAACAAGCCTCGGTGATCTTCCAGTCTTCCCTCATCCCACACACATGGGTTACAGGTGCATTTGGCTATGCCTACATTTTACATTTTACTCAGATCCCCCTGCCTACATATCACTAGGAAGCACATTCCTTTTCTTGTAACCAGAGTTCTGATAGCAACTGAATAGTATGTGGTTCTCAAGGAACACTCTGAAAAAGACAAAATAGTGCTTTCAAGGAGCTTGAGGTGGTTGTGAGCTGCCTATATCGGTACTGGCAGCTGAACATTTAAGTCTTCTTAAATAACACTGGCACTCCTAACTACTCTGCTATCCCTCCAACCCCATAACTTTGTGTTTAAACTGTGGTTTCTTACCTAGAGAAAGTGTATGTGTGGGTGGGTATAGCGTGGCTCTCTGTGTTGGTCAGCATGCTTTTCTGAGTTCTCATCTCATTGTCTAGTGACCTCTGAGCTTTGCAGTGAAGTTTCAAGCTAATATAAGTTCTTAAGAATTTAGCTGTCATCTAGATGCTAGGATCCCGTCCATAAATTAAGCTTTCTGTCTATATATTTGGAACAAGATATTGACTATATTTGAACTTTTGCAAAAGACTTTTTGAACCATGGAAAAGGAAAGCTGACTTGAAACAATATTTCAGAATAAATGTGATGGGAGGATAGAGAGAGGAAGACAAACAGAGACAGAGAGAGGATGGGGAGAGGGAGAAAAAAATATAGAGAGAGAAAACATATACACATGGAGCCCAAACTCTATCCATCCTTGCTGTAATGTAAGGAGTGGAGTCAGCAAGAAGGGAGAGCAGGGGAGGAAGATGAATGAAAACAGCATATAAAATGTCACAATGAAAACAGATCTTTTGTATGCTACTTTTTAAAAGTTAAAGCAAACAAAAAAAGCAATAAAAAGGACAGCATGAGAACATCTTAGGTCCCATTCTTTCATTCTTTCTTGGTTGTAGGTAATGAGTGTTTTTGTTTTGTGGGTTTCCTGGGAGCAAGTTTTTTGGTTTTGTTTGTTTGTTCGTTTTTTGTGTTATTCTTTTTTCCTATCTCCATAGCAGAAGAAGCCAGGTGTGGAAGCAGATACCATGTGATCCAGATGTGGACCACTACACAAAAGCACCAGAGGGCATGTTTTATCAGCCAGGGAGAAAGATGCAGAGAAAGGATTTGGAAACCTTTCAGTATGCCCAGTTTGAGCTCAAGCATTTCAAAGTGCCCAATTCTCTACCAGTATTTACAGGGAAAAGCCAGCAGCAGACCATACTCCCTGACTCCTGATCCATGTGGAGACGCTCAGTGTAATCAAGAAGAGGGTTTGGCGTCTGCAAGCCAACAGCTTTTATCTTTTGCAGAAGCTGTGTTTGAAAATCTTGTGATATATGACTTTTTCTCTGAACACATCTAAACACACAGCGTAGTCTTCCATCTATGAAGTGTTTGCATGTTGGGATATCAGCAGTCAAGAAGAGAGATGCCGGCAGAATTGTTTGTGACAACAAGATGATATGCAAAATAGGTTTGGATATCAGTTTCCTTGGAAAGTCTCAAATGTGAAAGCTTATTTATTTGGAAAAGAGGAATTTTCTTTAGCAGAAAACAGAATAGCCAAACAGCCAAGGTGGAGTGAACATGATTAAAAAGAAATAGAGTCGGGGAAACAGCATTACATTACATTTTCTCTAAATCTAAGCTACTAGATCTAAATATTGCAGAGAGCAGAAAAGGCTGTATGCAGAAAGCAGGCGTCCATCCTAATATCCCAACACACTGGATGTAAGAAAGCACCAGCTACATGCCATAAGATCTAATTACCACGAATTGCCTTTCCTGCCCCACAGCAATCATTTTGATGACAGGCTTCTGTGCACTGTAAAACAAAATGGGGAACCTGTGCTGTATAAACCGCCTCGTGCTTCATTCCTTCCTCTGCTATCAGCCTCCCTATCTCATTTATTTTCCACACATTAATGGTAGCAGTCACCTTGAGCTGGTGATGCAGAGTAATTTCCACAGAAACCTTGATCAGAAACCATAAATCAGCCTGATGGGCTTTTACGGTCCTAATAACATTCCGTTTGCTCCTACAGGTCTGCATGTAAAACTGCATTGCAGTGAGTCCTCTGGATTTTTTTTTTCCTTTTTTTGCATAGCTCATTCTTGCTCTCATGCTCTTACTCTCCCTCCCTCCCTTCACCCTCCTTCTCCTGCTCTGCCTCTCGAACATGATGGTTTCTAGGCACACATAAGCACATGTGCATCAGTGAGCCACATCAGTATAGTTCATGTCTGACAAAACAGCATTTAACTGGCATTATACACATGTCCAGGTAGCAGGGATGTACATTTTTTCAGAGAGGGACAGTGACGTGTGTTAGATTCTCAGTGGTCTTTCCTAACTATGAAGCATCTCTGACCGAAAATATGACATTGAAGGAAGCACTTGGGTGTTTGCAATGATTTGCTTACTTGCGCTTGTTCGGAAGCAGATTCTGCAGTGGTACAGGCTGCGAAGAGGCTTGGTTGACTTCAGGATGAGTTTGCTTGTGTGTGATTGTCTGCTGCAGTGTCCTGATTGCTAGAGGCTTACATTCTTCCCTCACTCCCTCAGAAAGGGTATGCTGTGGAGTGGGATGTGAGCTGGTAGGATGTCAGGAAGATTTGTGAGCTCAAGGGAGAGGAGGCACAAGTTGGAAGCAAATGCCGTGGGTTAAAGGTAGCAGTGCAGAGGTAGTTCTCTGTTAAGGGTGAGATCCTGTTATTCAGCTGCAACAATGCCAGAACTGATAAGGAAGCTTCAGCTGGTGTGAGATATGTCTGAATTAACCGTAATGACCAGGTACCTTAGTTGACAGCATAATCTGAATATGTCTGTGCACTTAGCTCAAGGGCCAGCGGTGAAAGGCAAACCATGTAAAGACCCATCTGCACCATCTCACCTCCCTGTGCGTGTGCTAGCTAAAAATCCTCTGGGTATGCACACTGTAATGGGAAGCCATTTCCCTTTCAGACAGAGGAAAGAATACTTATAACTGTGTTTTCCACAGGATGGAAACATCTGCAATTGAAAAAAATACCATTCCTGCATTGCAGCTTGGTGAATCCGTGCCGACAATGAACAAAGACCCTCTGACTCAGACTGGGAGAAAGTTAAGCTTTGCCTTGGAAGGGAGGGAAGCTGGCAACAAGCTCTGACTTTTTTTTTCACTGCTAATGTATCGAGTGATAATTACTCCCCAGTAGACCTCCATAAATTCCAACGTTCTTAACTGGTGCTTCATGAATATATGAAAGGGCTGAAATGTACCCGGGTGTATTAATCAAAATTTCTAGGACACCATTCCTCACTTGGTTGTAAGATACATCTCCAATTATTTATACCTATATCTATTTTCATATCTGCAGGCATTGCTCTTGTGCATGTGAGTGCAGTCTTGGATTGGATGCTGGCATAGCAAGCATCCATAAGTACACTCAAAATGTCAATGAAAGGATAACTGTAGAAGGTGGATGTCAGCTTCGTCTGTAAGGCTCTTTTTAACGGTGAGTCACAGCAATCTCCTGCCTCAAACGCAATAGTACTCAACTTAAGCAGCAGCGCCGTGTTCCTATTTGTTTAAATTTATTTCTTTTAGAAAGGAAATAGTTTTTTTTTCTCCCATCATATCGCAGAGTCCTGCAACCACGGCTGCACCCTGAGTCCTCAGTAATGGTTCAGCATTGAATTTTCAGAAACTGACAGGCAATTTCTCGTTTTGCAATAGCTTGGGCTTTTCAGTGTTGCAGTAGCAAAGGCTAAATGTGAAAAGGAAATAGGGGTGAACACAAGTCCTTTCCTCGCCTGTGTCCACTGCCCTTGGATTCACAACCCAGCGTTTGCTGTCTGTGTAGGAACTGTTTCTAAACCCTCGTAGCTGGAGGCAATGTACACCAGACCAGTGGGGTGGGAGTAATAAAGGAGAAATTCAGTAAAGAACAAATTCTTTTCAGATTAGCTGATTGGCAGCTGTGAGTAACTTGGCTCTGGCAGCAAGGGAGGAAAGAGCAGCCTCAACCTTGGCTGCAAGCCTTTCCTACCAGGAACATTTTTCTCTTTCAACACTTAAACTACTTTAACTCCTTATGAGCCAGTCCTTCATCCTAAAGAGTGCACTGAAAAGACCTTTAGTGGAGCCCCTAGGTTGTGGATGAGAATTGATTGCAAGATACAACTACCTTTTCCAAAAGTTCCAATCAGGACTGAAATTACGTGAGGAAAGTCTGTATTAACAGTGGGTATATAACATTTGTTCTGTGTCAGATCCGACAGATGTCTTAAGAAAAAAAAAAAAGAAGAAATTAGTGGCACATGTAGATTTTACATCTGACTATATAAAGAATTTAGCCTATCAAGAGCAAGAGGGAACTTGAAGTGATTACTTAGTGATTCTAAAGATATCTCTTCCTAGCAGTCGGGACAATGCAATCAACTCAGATAATGTTCTTAAAACCTCCTGACCTGCACGGGAAAGCAGCAGCAGAGCAACAGGAGGCTGGGTTGAGGCTGAGCAGCTGTGAGAGAAACAAAAGAACAACTAATCGTTAAAGCCACATTCCTATGATTTAATCATAATGTGCTCACGCACATTTAATTGTGACATCTCACTGACAGAAAAAGAACTTTTAAACATCATTTGTCTCTCCATAGTTTTCCCTTGGGTGTCTATTGATATATTTTTACAGATATTTATAAGAAAATTGTTTTTGTCCATGAAGCTTGAAGATTACATTATAATTTAAAAATATTGATTCCATTTTTCTTATATAAAATCAATAAACATTTAAATAAAGTATTGAATAAGGCTACGACTTGTCTAAAAGCTGCTGTGTTAGATCCTGTGCTTGTAAAAATAGTGGCTACCTCTCTTCAATTATCTTGGTGATACTGTTTAGCGGGATTAATGGGTCCTCAGTGACAAAACCTGCCCCATGGTTTGTTCTTTCTTGCAGTTCAAAATATATATCTAAAAGCATGAGCCAATATCAGTCATATTGTTGCTTAGTATTGTGGAGGATGTGCCTTCATTTTTCTGATTGATGCACACATTTGGCATAAGTGTAAAGATTAAAATTTAGGTTATGGGTCATTGATAGCTTGGGCAATATAGTATTCGTTCTTAAAGTGTGATGTTTTTCTTAAATTGTATCGTAAAATAACACATCTAAACATTTTTTTTTTTGCAGAAAAAAGATGGGAAAAATACAACACTTTTTCAAAATGACTCACATTTAGCTTCATCAGGCTCCTTTCTGATGTAGTTGCTAGGAGATTAAAAGATCATTTTGTAGGCTAATGTGCAAATATCAGAGGTTATGTCTGATTCTTATTATAGCCTAAGTATGTGGTTTTTCTAAGGCTCCAAATCCTATCAATGAATTATTATTGAACATTTGGCATTTAATAATATCACAAGGTGTTTCATTTTTCAATTTTTGAATGATGCCAGAGACATGAGACCATTGAACCCAAGTCCATCATTATAAGAGATACTTCTGGGTCTTTAGTTACTACAGCTCTTGCTGTAATTCCAGAGCACTAGCTGGTAGGATTATTTTATTCTGGAAGTTGAATAGTAGGGCACTCACTTCAGTGAAATTCTAGTAATTACTCTTACACTGTAACCCCATGGCCAAGCTAACAATTCAAGTCCCAAGACTTTTTCCACTCTCCTATCGGCTCTTTGAGGGCAGTGGTTGACTTCCACCCTATCATCTACCACAGTGGTTCTTAACCTTCCAAATGCAGCAACCCTTTGACACATTTCCTCATGTTGTGGTGACTCCAGTCATAGAATTGTTTTTTGTTGCTACTTCATAACTGTAATTTTTGATAATTTTATAAATCATAATGTAAATAACTGATACACAGTAGATCTGATATGTGACCCCTGTGAAAGAGTCATTTGTGCCCCAAAGGGATCATGACCCATAGGTTGAGAACCACTGATCTATAATATAAAATTCATATATATTATTATATTATATATAATATTATTATATATGTATATATACACTTACACACAAATACAAATAGTATATACTACTTGCTTTCCTTGAGGACTTTTTCTCTGTTCTTACAGTTCCATCTTAAGTAACATCTCTGTATGAAAGCTATTCATGTTCCTTCAGTCATATGCACCCATTTGACACTTTGAGCTCTGTCACTGTCTTGTTCTGTACTGACAACATATGTCATGGGTCCACAGTGCACCCCCAATAAGCTTATGCTCTTCTTCATGCTGATTGCCAGTGCTGACTTTTGCATACATTTTATAACTGCATAAAGTGAAGCATGACTCATGCAGTAAGTGTTAGGTCTGTGGATGGTCATATCTAACTGTTTTTACTGGTTCTCCAAAGTACTAAGCTTTTCCCCTCATTATACTTAGTTTCTATTCATTGTTTTGGTCTCTTCTGACTATTCTAAAGACCGAATCTCTATTTTGATCCTTTGTTTCTCTGAATCTGGTAGCATAGAGTCTTATAAATGGCTGAGGTTATATAAAAATTTAAGTTTAAATTAATTTAATGTAATCTATATAGAATATATAAAATGCAATAAAGGAAGCATAAGTTTTTCTTTATGAGTTTCTTTGCAAATGCCCACTATGACTGAATACGCAGGATAACAGAATATAGCCTCTTCTTTCTAGGAAAATTTTATCTAGGAAGAGGTAGACTGGTAATTACAAATAAGTACAACTTAATACAAATATGAGGAGACCAGGGGTTGACTTTAATGGGAACTTACAGAGGCACAGCTATTAGAAAAATTTTTAGTTTATTTCTACTTCTAAGCCTTTTCAAGATGCTTCAAGTTTCTGAGAAACTGAAGTAGAAAGGAATTATGAAAAATAGAAAGAAAAACTAATACAGGAAACAGCACAGGGGAGAGACAGAGACAAAGAAAGCATTATGGACAATGACTCTGTGCAGCTGAGAAGGAGACCTAAGCAGTGAGTGGCCAACTTCTAAGCCAGACTCTCAGAAGGCTCCCTAGAATGAGACTGACTCTCTTCCTAGATTGCCATGAGGAAGAGCAAGCACGGTCATCACTGCACTCTGATAAGTATCCCTGGTGTCAATGTTTTCATTATTTGCCATTAACGACTCAGTTGTACAATCTATGCCCTGTACAGAGAGTTATGTGGGATTAAAAAGCATTATTAACCCTCCACAATCCATTTAAAAATTCCTTTAATATATTTGATTTTTATCATGTCCTATAAACATTTTTGTTCACTTCCATTTCTGTAGCATCCACAGCAAATTCAACTCCTTGTCCAGTGTCTTTCCCAATCTCTCAATAAATGTTTGTTGAAAAGTATAAGAAATAAATGTGAAGAAGAGACACATCAGCCTATTAAAAAGGTGACCAATACATTTTCCAGGAGAGTTCATGTTGTAGGATAAAGGAACCCAGTGTTCTTCATAATTTACCTAGCAGTCATTATTATCCCCGGCAAGTGAGCATGTGGCTATTTCTCAGGATGAATTGGGTCACATTTTAATAGTTCCGACAGTTCAAAGTGGAATTGGATTTATTTCAAGAGGTCCAAGAAAACCCCATTCTGAAGGCTCTAATAAAAAGTAAGTATGATAAAGAACACTGTTTTTCATGATAAGGAAAATTCTGCCTTTCAAGAGAGACATCATAATTTCTTCTAATTATAAGAAAAATGTTGCTGCCTTGAGTGCTCTTATTCATGTGTACAGCCAAAGGGATTTTCTGCATAAAAGGGTAATTAGGTTCTATCCCTTCATACTAAAGAAAGTAATCTATTTTACTTTTTCTTTATACCTCCCCTGCCTCATATTCTTTGACCTCTATGCTGATGAATCTTTTATATGTCATGGAAAGGGAGATTTAGAGGCTTTGATGCCACAATGCCTTCAGTGCCTGGCAGTGTTTGCTGTGCTGAGATTGGAAGTGCCCAATTTGGGAGCTCTGTTCATGAGGAGCTATAAACTGATCAGACTTCATTTTATGTGTGAAGTTCATTTTCAGCTCATGGACTTAAGCATTTTATTTGTCCAAGATACATTCTAAATACTGCACTATGAGCTAATTATTAGGGATCCTCAATGGGTGACTTTGTTTTTAAGACAAGGACGTAGAGGGAGGTTTCCTTACCTGAAAAATTCAGAAAAAGACTGATAGTCTAGAGTCACCTGAAAGCTCTAGGAGATTTACTTAAGACATCTGTAGCTGTGGAATTGAAAACATAGAAGCTAAGCACAATACCACACACCTGTAATCTCAGTCCATGGGATGCTGAGGCACGAGGACAGGTAACATTTGAGGTTAACCTGGATGACATATGATATAGTGAGTTCCACAGTGAATTCCAAGTCAGCCTTGATTTTTACTTTACTTTGGAAGATCCAATGCGCACGCACGCGCACGCGCACACACACAGACACACACAGACACACAGACACACAGACACACACACACACACACACACACACCATGGAAGAAGCACAGTTAGAACTTCTCACTGATCTGATCTCTGTGGTCCATTATTTTCAATTGTATGGATAATCACTGGGAGAGGAAGTGTGCAGCTATAACAAATAAAAGGCAGTAAGGAGCGCCAGCCAAGAGAATGAAGAACTGCTCATACTTACACTGAATAATAATAACATTGCCTGAAATACAATTATTGCCTTTTGAATGGAATGGTCAGGGATAAATATGGACACTAAAAGAAGTCCTCAGGGTTAAAATTACCTCAGCAAGGCTTGTGGTTTCTGAAGTAACAATCGCCATAATTTATTGATTATTCTGAAATAGATCTGATTTTAAGGATTTGAGAATATTGTCCTCATTTTGTACAGAATCTCCACAAAGTGAACAAAGGTGGAGTGGGTGGGGGCAGGAACAACTGACTTATTTAAAAAGTCATATGGTTCAGAACTTGCCATTTAGCTCACAGTGCATTGTTTAGAATGTGTCCTGGGCAAATAAAATGCTTATGTCCATTGACTAAAAATGATCTTCACATATAAAATGAAATCTTATCAGTTTGTCACTTGTCAAACGTGACATCCAAGTGGTTTTAAATGTTATCAAATTCAGCATGTATAAAAGGGAATGATTTCCCATAGAATTTTGTTATTTAAGTTATGTTGAGATGTAGTTATAGAATAACTGGTTTATTTTAAGTTAATAACACTTTGAAATAACTGATGCTAGTCAGTGGAAGACTGAATTACATCACATTCAGTAATGATCTGTTCTTCTGTTGATGAGGGATCTCTTTCAACTAATAGCTGGTGAATTCCTCCCCTTCTTTTTATACATTTTTACTCTCCCATCTCACTTTTCTTAATTTAAGCAGCCCATTATTTATAAAGTTTTATGGGCTATTATATCAAAAATGAGTAAATCAACCAAGTTGATCTGCACACAAAGGAAAATGCCCACTAACATATGACAGTCACTGTGCTAATGAGCCTGGACACTGTGCTCAGAGTGGTGGGATACTGTGAGAGTTGAGAACAAAGACTAGAGAGCTGGTGCAGAACAGACTTACAGTTCCTATATGGATGGTTTTGAACAAGTTATTGATACTCCTGTGCCTTAATTTCCTCATCTTATTCTAGTGCTCCTCTCCTAGAATAAGGGACAAAATGAGTTTATGTACATAAAACACATGTACATTGCATAAATGAATGTGAAATGTTGAGATTCATTCCTTCACTATATTCTACAAGAAAAATTATGTTATATTTATTTAATAGATTACTGAGTGATCCTTATAGCAACTTACTTATTTATAATGAATCAGTTCCCAAGTACTTAAACCTAAACAGTCAGGATCCTAAGCCAGGTTGTTAAATGAATATAGGATGTGTGATATGTGATTTTAATCCTGGAAAATAATTTTGAAATAGCTTTAACTATATCCTATTCTGAAGGATGTCCAAGATAAAATTTATTATCATCTGGAATTCAGTGCTTAAAATATTTCAATAGCAAAGCTTTCATATATGGCTGCTTGATAAGACCATAATCCACACCCCACAGCCTTCCATCTAAAAAGCACATGCAAACTAGATATACCAATATCCTGATGATATCTACAGTGAAGAAATAGTCTTTGCCTTTGTTCTTGCTGCTATTTTTGCCTAAAATATTCTTGGAACTTTTATACTCATAATGGTCACTCAATCAACCTTCAGATGGAAACAAACTTAATCGCTTTAACATTGTTTTCTTTACCTCTTGTTTTGACTGGATTCATATAAGTAATCTATATTATTTATCAATTCATATAGTTATTTTTTTGTATTTCTACTTAAGTATGAAAATTTCTGGCAGTTAGACACTATCAGTTTACTTTGTGAAGCCTATACCAAACACAGGGGACTGTTTGTGTTGAGAAAAGGGGACAAAAAGAGGTGGAGGAAGTGGTTGGGTAAAATAGGGTGAACATTTGTAACACAATATATTTATATAAATACATATTTATATATATAATAAAGCATGATATATAACACAATAAAAGTGTGTATTTTCATATATATATATAAACTTGTTATAACATTAGTTTTATACTAAAATGAATAAAAATGAAAAATGTTGTAGTCTTAAGAGTCATAGAGCATAAATCTTGGGTTTAAATTTCAAATTGAGTGTTTTGATGATAACTCAAATATAATCAATAAATAAAATTTCTTGTCATAAATTGAGAATATCTTTTGTGTCCACATAGAGATGCTAAGGAGAAAAATTTGTGCATCTCATCTAGGAGGAAACAATGCTTGGAATAATATTCTGTATTTTAAAAGAACTTTTTGGTCTTTCAAATGTTGTCATGTGTATTATTTTTGAGGTTCACACGATAACTTTGAAGTAAATAACACCAGTATTATTATCCTCATTTTACAAATGAGAAAACTAGAGCTTAAAAAGAGAAATGGCATGTATAAAATCACTCACCCAGGAGTAAAGTAATTTTAAACCCATTATAGAACTCTAAAAATATAAACACTTAGCCATTTACTACATGAAGTTATTTCGACAGCATTATGCCATTCTCAACTTTTCACAATAAAGCTAGGTAAAATGTAGAAATGAGTAAGAGGTATGAATTCACAAGGATGAGGCAGGAACTTATGTGCATGTACTCTAGAATCCCGAAAATAGCAGGGGAGGTAGAAATCATTAATCCATTTTTCACTAAGAGAAGGGACACTTAAAAATGTAACTGATCAAAAATTACATTGTTACTAAGAGGTACAATTAGTTATATTTTAACCAATATTTATTGAGTTCAAATATGATTAATATCAAAAGCAGGTACTCAGAAGACCTAAGCAATATGACAACCCTGAACCTAATATAGAGTGGAATGTATATCCTATGAGTTTACCCTGATACTCGGGAAGAACTGGAGGCTAAGGGTTTCTGAGAAGTCTATTCAGTAGCAGGTGGTTAAAGGGCAGTTATCTTGGTTTTTTTAGGGGCTTTGATAGATAAAGTCTTCAGGGATCTAACCAAGTTACTTTAGGATAGAGAGATGGACAGCTAGCTTAACGGAAACTGGGCAAAGAAGCAGAAGTTAGAACAAAATATAAATCATACTGACAGGAAGCAGATGAAGATGCAGTTTATTTTTTGAAATGGACTTTTCTGCAATTCATTAAGATTTTGTCTGTCTCAATTATCTACAAGCAAAGGACCAGTCCACTCACTCCTTCTATGTTGATGCCCTCCAAATGGTAGTAACCCACACATGTTAACCAAGTTTCAGACTCTTTTAACTTCTGCCGGCTGGTGCTTCATATGAGTATTCTGTAGGCATGTTCCCAGTAAGTGCTAACAAAATTTGTATTATATATCATATTCCAGAAACTTTGACTTTCATGTAATATAGATTTTAGCAAAATATATCATCATTTACCCACTGACCCATGTAAGACATTTTAATGGTATATCTGAATCTCATTTAGATTTTACCTTCATTTAAGCATTGCCCTATTTTAGGACTCTACATTCTTAAAATTCTTTAAACTGGCTGATCTCCACTAATCTCAGATCTCAGATTTTTAATTACTAAATGATTATCTTTATGGTAGCTCATTTCTACCAAATGATCCACAATGAACTCAAAAAAGATATTTCTAGTTGATTATATCATTCCTGTGCTTAAAAACTTCAACTTTCCCCTATTGTCTTCAAGATGAATTCTGAACTCTTGTTTTCAGACTGATTCATGTGTATATGTGTATCTGTGTAATTATATACTGCATGTGTGACAGTACCTGTTGGAACCAGAAGAAATTATCAGATCCTTTAGAGCTGGAGTTACAAGTGGTTATGAGCCATCCTATGTGGGTGCTTGAAACTGAATTTGAATTGCCTGCAAAGACAGAGTGTGCTTTTAATTTCCGTGCCATCTCTTCAGCTCTGAAATTTGAACTACTTTAGTGTGAAATACAAGCTCCTTTCTGACTTGGTCTTGGTCAACCTGTGTCTTCCCACTCTTTACATCCCCAGGCTTTTTATCCTTTGAAGAAGTATTTTGCAGCTCCTCTCCCCTTGCATCTGGACTTAATTATTCTTGTGTTCTCACTGTACCCTTTGTCATATTAACATTTAATGAAACAGTTACCATAGTTTATTGAAATTGTTAAACTTCTCATTAAACAGTTAACGGTAATCTCATTAAGAGAAGAAGAAGAGAAATGCTCTTTATTGTCGATTCCTTGACACTACTTGGGGCAGTTGGCACATAACTATGATTAACCAGTATTAGTTGGGTAAATGAAATGAGTCATGGGAGGAATCACATTTGCTTCAGGGTCATAGGCCCATTCCAATCACATTGTTAGCAGGGTGATAGAGAGTCTGATGATGGGCATGGCTCTACTGGTCCAGTACCTTACAGATAAAATTTGCAGCATGAGCTTATTCAGCACCATCAGCAGCTGCCCAATGTGGTGGCAGGTAGATATAGCTGATTTTAAAATCAAAAGATAGATGTGTTCTCCACATTAGACCTTCTAGCTTTGGGCTTATCCTTCAAATGAGAATCACAGGACTTGCTATGTGATTATTGGGAGGTGCTTTATGTTGAGTCTCTGTTGAACTCTATGTGCTCTTACAAGCACACTTCTTTGAGTAATCTCATCCTTTGAAAGTATCATAGGTCATAAATAATTCCAAGTACAGAAGTATATGAAGAGAGGGTGGTATTAGCAGAATTAAGCAAGTTTGCAGATCTTATGTTGTTGTCTTTATTGAAATATACCTCTTGTTTCTTTCTGTTGAGATTTACATAGTGAATACTAGAGTTCTTTGAAAACAACAAATACATATTTTTACTTTATTAGTTGGCCAAACAGAGAAAATTCTATTTTGGTCCATATAGAAATATCAGAGAGAAAAATCAGCCCATTGGCATGAGGTGGATTATGTTTCCTCCCCAGAAATAATCCCTTGGCTGTTCCTTTGATCACCAGTACAAATCCTAATTAAGGTTTCATCTGATAATTTGATTTCATGATAAAAATCTATTCTGAGTTAGAAGCTTTGCCTCCTTAAATTCCTAAGGTTAATGAAAATCACTAATCCAGTGGATAAACAGGCAATGAAAAGTCAAATCATAACTTTCATGTTTTCAGAAATACCATGATTTAAGGATTTGGAGGCCTCTACAATGGAGAAAAATGGAGATGCAAATTTCACTGAGAGGAAGAAGAAGGGTTTAGAAGTAGTAAAGGAAACTGGGCAAAATACTTTGCTGTATTACAACTACTATAATTTATAATGCTACTAACTTCCCAAGTGTTGGGGTAGTTCTCTTCCCAAATGTCAAAAGAGATCAGGAAGGTGAAACTGAGATGTAGAGGATAAAAGCAGTGCCAAATTTTGAGGGCAAAAACTGAGCTTTTCCTTACTCCAGGTGCTCTTGTTCTATTGCTTCTGGATTTCTGTTAAGACCACACACCCCTTCCACTGTGAGTCAGGTCAATAGCAATTTAATCAAGAAGGAACTCTATTGCTTTTCACCAAGCATCAATGAACAAATTGGGGAAAATAAATGATAAATTTATCTTTTCAACAATCCCATGAGTTTGGGAAAATTGAAAACAGACTTTTACCAAATTCCGTAAAAAGCCAGAGCTAATAGCAAAGTTGACACATTAACACAAGTAGTATGTTATTAAGGTGTATTTAGTAGGATGATTCCACATTTATTTCACAGAATTTAATTAAGTATGGTAAGAAAAGAGAACCAAAAGGAACATAGAGGAGATAATACCAAAGTAGGAGAAAGAGAAAGAAGAAAAGCTTCACAGAGAGCTGAGATATGGGGGTGGGAGGTACAGAAACTAAATGTGAATACACCTATAGTCAGCTATTTTGAATATTAATATTATAGGCAACATTAAAATGTTTACTGAATATGAATAATCTCAAATATTCCTTTTCATTGCATTTTATTGGAATATCAAAAAGTCACTGAGATGCATGTTTGCTTCTACTATTTAATTATAAAAGAACCAAGAAGAAAAATATACACAAAACACATTTACACATATATGCCTTCAAAACCTAAGATAAAAAGCACCCTGCTGCCATGCACACTTTGCCCTGAAAAATCACAGGTTTTAATTTTTCTACTCATGTTTTGTGAGGATGTACATAGATCCTTCCACCCTATTCATGAAGAAATCTCTTCTTTTCAATTAGAGAAGCTGGGGAATAGGGTACTAAATGCAATCTATTTAGAATTATAGAGAGATATTAATGATGGGAAAGCTACTGCCTATTAAAGCCCCCAAGAATACTTTTTCAAAGACTTTTGTGACTTGTGGCTTATTTCGAAGAGAATGTAAAACCATCAGTCATTGAAAACTATAACACCAAATGAGTCTCTTGCCAAAATATGCAGCTAAGAACCCCCCTGTTCTTTGCTTTTTAAAAACAGTGACTGTTATTTAGTAAGGTTAAGAATGTAGGAAGACTATTAGGGAAAAAAGGAGAAAAAATAATGAAAAAGAATTTATTTTTCATGGTCACTGTTCTTTAGTCTGAATAAATAGCCTTAACTAATACCTGGAAAATGTGTGTGTGTGTATGTATGTGTGTATGTGTGTGTGTGTGTGTACTGTAATACACAAATAGATGTGCACTTTTTGTTTTGAAGGAAATACACAGGTATGAATTCATGCATGTGTGTGTACATACATACATATTTTAGGGTTCTATCTTGGGAGAAAAAGACAACAATTTTTATTTACATAACACACCAGAAGTTGAAATTATCCTCCTTTTTAAAAAGGGACATTTATTTGTCTTTTTTTCCAGACACAGCCTAAGCTATATCTAAACTTAAATAGCTTAAATCATGTATAGTGGACTCTGAACAAAATGTATCTAAATGCAAAGTAGATATAGGAATAGAACAGTTAGGTTGTATAATAGACTTTTCATTTCAATCCAGAAGCAAACAACTACTGCAGACATAAATAACTTCTCTGTGGGAACTCTTCCTTCACCACGAAATAAGGCAACTTAAATTTTAGAATATTCTCAAATTTTAGAATATTCTCAGATTGAAGGGTTTTTATGAAATCCAAATTACCAATAAAACCACTGCAGATTGCTTTCAAATTGAATCAAAATAATAAATGCTTATTGACATTTTTGTGTATATTTATGCTCTTAGAATGTGATGAGAAGATGCAGTGTGAGGTCAGACTATTAGACCTTTAGTAAATTATTTACACCAAGACAGGAACTTTTTCTAGGCACTAAATAATGATAGAAAAATAAAGAAAATGCCATCACACAGCATATAAATATTATATCAATGTACATATGTGTATGTGCATGTGTTCATAAACATTCAACAAATTAAGAGTCAGTCAAAGTAATGTAGTAGACAATGATCAATAATTCAAATTCAAACCAAAGAGCAGGTGTTTGAATTCAAGGTCTACAATTTCTTTGCTATTTGATCCTTCAGCAAATAGTTAACCCTTGAGCATCTTAACTTTCTCATCTGCAAACCAGACATATATAATAATAATCTCTTACAGAGTATGAGTGATAAATTAATAACCTAATCCTTGCAAATTTTTATCTTTTTTCTCCATATTTTTTTATTTTTTTCATTCAAAAAAATTACACTTCCTCCCCTTCTCCTAGTCCCCTCCAGCTTGCTCAAATATCCCTCCTTCTTCCCCCTGCTTCCTTAAGAGAGGTCAGGATACTCTGCCCTGTGGAAAGTCTGAGCCCCTCCCCCTCCATCCCAGCCGAGGAAGGTGTGCATCAAAATAGACTGAGTTCCCCAAAAGCCAATACATGCAGAGGAGATAGGTCCCAGTACCATTATTAATGGCTGCTGTTTCTGCCCCCATTGACAGCCACATTCAGAGTCTGGTTTGATCATATGCTCATTCAGTCTCAGTCCAACTGGATTTGGTGAACTCCCATTAGCTTATGAACACTGTCTCAGTGGGTGGACCAGCCCCTAGTGGTCCTGACTTCCTTGCTCATCTTCTCCCACCTTCTGCTCTTCGACTGGACGTTGGGAGCTCAGTCTATTGCCCTGATGTGAATGTGGGTCTCTGTCTCTATCTCCATCCATTGGATAAGATTTCTGTGGTGATGATCAAGATATTCAACAATGTGACTATGGGACAAGGCTAGTTTAGGCACCCTTTTCTCTGCTGCCCAAATACCTAGCTGGGTACTTCCTCGTGGACATCTGGGATCCCTTCTAGAGCCAAGTAACTTGCCAAACCTAAAATGACATCCCATAATGTAGATATCCTATTTCCTTCTCTAATATCCACCCTTCACCCTCCCACTCCCCACAGCTATCTCCACTCATTCCCTTCTCCCTTTGCCTTCCCCCTCACCCCTTCCTCTAACCTCCCACCTCTACTCCCACCCCTATCGACGTCCCTGTGCTTCCAAATTTTGCCCAGCGATCTTGTTTGCTTCCAGTTTTCAGGAGGATCTATATAGGTTTTTCTTTGGGTTCACCTTGCTATTTAGCTTCTCTAGGCTTGTGAGCTATAAGCGTAATAGCCTTTGTTAATGGCTAGAGTCCACTAAAGAGTTAGTACATACCATAATCATCTTTTTGGGTCTGGGTTATCTCACTAAGGATAGTGTTTTCTATTTCCATCCATTTTCATGCAAAATTCAAGATGTCATTGTTTTTTTTAACCGCTGAGTAGTATTCTAATGTGTATATATTCTACACTTTCTTGATCATTCTTCCATTGATGGGCACCTAGGTTGTTTTGAGGTTCTGGCTATTACAAAACATCTTAAATACCATATTCTATAGGTCCTGGAAAGATTTGAATACTACCTATCTATTTGAAATATATCTCTATACATCTAGAAAACCTAACTAATGTGAGTGAAGTTTGACTTTTATAGATGACTATCTATTAATCTGTATTTCTTAATTATAAATTTCATTTTAAATGAGCTGCACAAACATAATACCTTAAACAAGAACAAAACTACATATACACATTATAACAAAAATGAACCTTAACTATGTATCAATAGACCAAGATCCATAATAATGCAAAGTATTTATATATCTATCATATCCCCTTTTAAATAAAAACAAGTATTTATAAACAACCATTTTGGGAATTTGGTCATATTTTTATTCAAACTGCTTTTTACATTTTGTTGGGTGAAGTATTTTTATGGTTCACAGAGAACTTTTGGAGGGTCTTGTTCCAGCAAACCACATTATCCTGGAAGTAATCCACAGTTTCTCACATTCTGCGGAAACAAAAGCAAAGTCTCTTTTCCAAAGCATCATATCCTGAGAACCAAATTTTGAAGTCAAGATACCTTTATGTTGGTTTAACTTAGCAGTCCCCAGAATCAAATGTCTCTCTGCAGTCAAAAAATTCAAAGAATGTTGTAGAAGGCTGCTTGTTTGTTTCTGGCTGCTCAGCCCCAAAGAAGCCATATAGAATTATATTATTTGCAATACCGTTTGGCCAATAGCTTAAGCATATTTCTGGCTAACTCTTATTTTTTAAATTAATCCATCTCCATTAATCTGTGTATCACTATGAGGCTGTTGCTTACAGGGTAAAGTTCTGGCATCTGTCTTCGGGAAGGCTACTTGGTTTCTCTTGACTCTGCCTTCTTTCTCCCAGCATTCAGTATAGTTTTCCCCACTAGCTCTACTCTGCTTTATCAGACCAAAACAATTTCTTTATTCATTAACCAATAAAAGTGACACATATACAAAAGGACTTCCTACATCAAAAGAAAACACAATAATATACATAATCTAGACTCCCTGTGTATTTTCCATCTTTATGTGACTTATATTTTTTACTCTATTGCTTTTTAGTATTTATTTTATTATCCTTACTCCTTTAATCATTGGCCATATATACTTCTTTTTCTAATTGTCTATACCTTTTTCTCTCTCTCCCTAGTCTATGTACATCTTTTAAACACACTGTGACACATTTAGAGATTTATTTTTTCTGATTCTGTATTTATTGTGTATCTGTAATCATTTTCTGACCAGGAGTGCTATTTTTTTAAATGCTAAACAGGCATATCTAGGACCAACTCCATGGACCTGCCTGTTGGCTCTACCCAGTCCAACATAGCAGAGGTGTGTTCACAGCCTCTGTAAGCCATGCTCCCTTCCCTGGCTCCAGGGACACAGCAGGTTTATATCACCATTAAGCAACTAGTAGCACCCTGCTCACAAAGCCCACTTATGTGCAACACCTCCAAAAGAGTGAGAGTTTGTACTACCAGCATGGACCAGGAAGCCACCATTTCTTAAAGGAGTCATGTCTCTGCTTATAGCCAGCAGAGCCTATCTGAAAATATAAACATATATGTTTGATTTCCCACCTGCCATATTGTGCTAAGCCATTGGCCAAAACCACTTCTTCATTAACCAGTGATCATAAAACATATCCATAGTGTACAGAGAGAAATTCCGTATCACTGAGCTGAAAAAAAAAAGCCTTAATAAAGGAGAAAGATCCAGAGTGTGAGTACCTCTGCCTCCAATAGTAGTAACAACTCGGAATCATTCTCAACAATTTGAGAGGGACTCATCAAACTCTGGTGAAGAATGGATGTCCAAGTGATTGGTGGGCCAGAAGTTGGATCTGTTGCAGGCAGAACTGATACATAGGATCATGGTATGTATCAGGCTTTGACCCTCTCACTGGGAGCACAAGTACCATGATATCCTATGGAGTCACAGAGCACCAATGTTAGGGTTTTGAGGCAATCAAAGGGTCAAGGAATGTTGTAGACATCACACCATACAACAGACGTCATACAAAAGATTTACTGGGAATGGGCATGAAGTTCCACCTCTGAGTGTGAATAAGAGAAAGAAGGAGAGGGAGAAAGAGAGTCACAATGACACAGACTTTATGAAGGACATAATAATCATGGTGCCAATGGAAATATGTCACATGTTGAGGCTGGCTTCTTACACTGATTTGTTTAAGGTAAGCTGGGGGAGCACCTGGTTCTGGAATATGGGGGATTCTCAATTTACTAACCATTGCTTCTTTGCTAATGGCTGAAACCCAGCACGTTAATAATGAAAATGTAAACTAGAATGGCTTACAGATTAAACAGATTACTAATATGATAGCTCCCAATAATCCATACACACTATAGTTCCTAGAAAAATATGGACAGAGGAGGTTAGGTTTTTATTTCAATAACAGAATAAGGAGTTAAAGTATTCTGTTTAAAAAGAAGCCATGGTCATACATGTGAATAAGAATTTTAATATAACATACGAGTGATCCAGGATCACTGTAGATGATAATAGCAAGGCATTGTGGTCCATGCCTGAAATGCAAGTCATCAGAAGGAACAAGAATTTGTAGCCGGTTTGAGATACATGGCAATTTCCAGATAAGCCTGGGCTACACAATATGGCTGTGACTTAAATAAATAAACTAATGGTTACTGTTCTAGTTGGTGGAGTGAACGTGGGAGAATAGGGCTTAAAAATGAAGTGGGCTAAAGTCTCTTGCAATTGCCAACTTTATTCAAGGCTTCAGATAATTTTTACTTCAGGGCATTCTGAGGGTTAAGAATGGTCATGTGAGCAAAGTTCGCTTGCATTAATGTTGTGTACAGTCACAAGGGAAAGGTCACATGAGTTTAGGCTGTGTACAGTCACAAAGAAAACTTATGCATGGAAACATCATTCTGAATAATATCATGTTATCCAAAGCAAAATCCATTCCTATTTAGTACACCTGGGAAGGTGATGAAACACTACTGGAAGAAAAGTCAGAAGGTGTCTAAAATGACCTAGTTGAAAGTACTGATAGACCTCAGAGGGCAAGAGGATAAGTGGAATGAGGCCATTTGGTCTTTGCTGAATGGTGTTGACTGGGTTTAAACTCTTGATCTCCCACAGAGACTGATAGATTGAAAGAGTGCTGAGCAGCCTGATTCCATCCTGTTGTCAATGTTACTTTTCAAACAGTTATTTCATTGGTATTTTTTTTTTAGAATTTCATACCTGTTTTAGTCACTGTTTTATTGCTGTGAAGAGATGCTCAAAACAGAAGCATTTAAATGGGGGCTTACTTACACTGTTAGAGGCTCAGTTCATTATCACCATGGTGGGGAGCATGGATGTACACAGGCAGACATGGTGCTGGAGAAAGTTTTGTGAGCACTATATCCTGACACAATGAGAGCTGCATTTATCTATGCATGTAGGTGTAGGTGTTTTGAATGCAGTTAGGAAATATTCTGATTTGTGAAAATAGCAATACAGGTTCTGCTCTAGGTTCCATGACCTCAGCAGCCATGGCCGTTGAGTAGGTTTCTATTACTAGGCACAAATTTCCTCCTATTGTGCTTGCCAATACCAAACACTCCATGTCTTGATTAGTGTTCTATTGCTGTGAAGAGAGACCATAACCATGGCAACCTTTATAAAGTAAAGTACTTAATTGGTGCTCCTTACAGTTTCAGAGATTTGTCCATTCTCATCATAGCGGGGAGCATGGCAGCATGCAGGCAGTCATGAGAACTAGAAGAGAATTCTAAAAACCGGGTCTGCAGGCATCAGGAAAAGAGAACCTTTAGGCCTGGTTTACTTTTTTTTAAATCTCAAAGCCTGCCCCCAGTGACGTACTTCCTCTAATCCTTTTAAACAGTGCCACTTCCTAAGCATATAAATATACAAACCTATTTGGGTCATTTTTATTTAGATCACCTCATCAAGATGCTTCTTTTTGCAGTAGACAGAGCCCATTACAGAAATCAACAAGTGGCCAAAATGCAGAGAACAACTGACTTTAGGATCCATATCCCCAATGAATGTATCTGCTACAAAACCCCTTCACCAAAGGCTCTGGGAATAGCTCCAAATACAGTGCAGAAGTACTGCAAGTGACAGAGGGTCTGGACATTTGCTGTGAGATAGTGTCTTCTATAAATGACAGAGAATTGCAATCAGGAAATCTTAAAAATACATTCTTGTTGTGTTGAAACAGAGTCTTACTTGGTCATTTTTGATGACTGTTTCTCAAGGGAATTACTCCTAGGTCCCTGTGACAGGCACTTCTAGATTAAAAAAACTGTCAGAAACCTGGGAGAATAATTGCATCTGAAAGGGTCAGGAAAAGAATTGATAATTAAAAGCTTTAAGGAAAAGGATGTCAGAGGTCTATAAATAGGATGAAACATACCTGAAGTGTGTTAATCTGAGCAGAATGTGAAGGACATTTTGAATTATGTTCAACATAGAAAACTCATCACACTCCCAGTATAAACAAAAGAGAAGGTTCTATAATTGGAGTAAAGATATTAGAGAATCAAATTATAGATTTTACCTTAATATTTATGTGAGTTTACATGTAGTTATAATAGATACAATGTGATATGTTCAATTTCCTTATCTATGTAGACTGTAATAATCTATGCAGGGGTAGTAGATAGGCTTTGGGATTCTTCTATGGAACTGAAAACAATGTAGCTGAATAGTTTCTAGGGAATCTCCTCACCATCGAGTCATCATCTTGACAATACTGCTAAAAAAAAAATGGTGACCTGAATCTTACCACCTTCATCAGAAGGATGTACCAACCAAATCTACACTGGAGGACATTTTCTAAAATACTTGGCTTTTCTCTCAGAAGCTATCCCTATTATTGAAGAAATGACAATATGTTAAATAAATATTTTAGATTGATGGGACCTAATGAGACATGACAGCAAGAGTAAAATGTAGTCAGAGGTTATCATTACTGTGAGACTGTGCCTATGGTGGCACCCTGAAAAATCTGAAAACATGTAACTGCAAATTAGCTTATAATATTTTATGAGATAATGTTCTGATTTAGGAAAATAATGTAATGGCAATTAGAAGAATGATCTGATTGCTAGAGAATATAGACTATCAGGTCACAGGTAAATGGGCAGCTGTGAGTTTGCTGCCTTACTGTTGTTTGTGCAGGTCCTTGACAGGTAGCCACAGGTGCTGTGAGTTCCTGTGTACAATGGACTTGGCATGTTCAGAACACATTACTGACAGCAGTTCTTCCTGTGTTCTTCTCATCCAGTCTTTCTGCCCTTCCCTATTATTTCCTCTGAGCCTTGAGAAGAAGGCCAATGATGTAGGCATCTAAATTCATGTTGATTTTTGGGATGGTGACTCAACTGAATGATCTACATATGTGTAGTTTTGTCACAATCATCTTTATAAATGTAGGAAGGAAGCAGAGTGTCGTCAGAGGGAGATTTGAAGATACTCTACCACTGGCTCCAAGATAGAGGAGTGAGCTGACCCAAGGAACCCAGATGGCTTCCAGAGGCTTCTGAAGGCAAGTAAGTAAGAAAAAAATTCTGCTGACCTTTAAACTTTGTTGAAATTATCCAAAACTTTGTGCTTATTTGTTCTAGCAGTAATAGAAAACTAATTGGAATTTTTGAAACTTTTCTATCTGATTAAAATGACAATAAAATGACCTTTGAAAATAAGTTTCTAGAAAGTATAACTCAAAAGGAGAATTATCTTTTAGATTCTGTTTTCAAAAATGTCTTTAGTTACAACTAGGGAATGGACATAAAATCAGAGAATTACATAAAATCTTCAGGAGCTACTCAATAAATGTCTGTACTAAATGTAGCAGCATTTTTCACACTTTAACAAATCCAGCATGTTATCATTTGTTGACTGAGACTGCTAGTTCATTTTCCAACTGACCTGACTCAAAATAATCACTCAGAAACTATACTATTAGCAATACTGCTTGGGCAATAGCTTAAGCATATTTATACCTAGTTCTTATATCCTAAACTAACCCATCTCCATTAATCTGTGTATTGTCATGTGGCTGTGGCTTACTGGGTAAAGTTTAGTCTGGCATCCAACATCCAGTGTCTGTCTCTAGCGGGTCTACATGGCTTCTCACTGAATCTGCCTTCTTTAACCAAGCATTCAGTTTAGTTTCCACACATAGCTCTTTTCTGCCAAACTACTGGATGAAAACAGCTTTATTCATTAACCAATAAAAGCAACACATATACAGAAGGACTTCCCACATGATTTCCCCTTTTCTGTCTAAATGAAAAGAAAGGTTTTAACTCTAACA
>JAQHUG010000166.1:2639134-2660798 GCA_028555095.1 Dicrostonyx torquatus
CATTTAAAACATTTTCAGAACTTAAACTTTTCATAACAATGAGACTCATCTGCTCCTCGCAGAACCAATCTACTTCAAAAGATAATGGGAACCAAAGAGGCACTACTGCCTGGATTTTTGATGTTATGCTGTGGGAACTGGATATGCAGAACCCACAGAGAAATGACTGCTGAAATTGTCTATAGGTGAGACTGTCCTTCGAGGTTCCTGCTGCATGAAAGAGTCTGCCAGACATTCTGCAGGACACAAAAGAAAGTGACTGACAAACTGCCAATATAGGTGGAACTGTTTTTGAAATTTCCTGCTTCATTGAAAAGTCTTTTGGATACTATGGGTCTGTAGGCTGAAGATGGATGCTCCAATGTTACAGAAAAATTTTGCATGACTGTCCAGGCAGTGAGATGTCTCTGTCAATTCTAGAATTTTTGAAGTTGCTTACAGTGTACTTCATGTTTACTTAGGTAATATATCCTTCTGGTGGCTTTGATGGAGTTGAAAAACAGATAGTTATAAATTGTAGTTTTCCTTAGTTATAATAAAGATAATGTAGATATAGATATTTTAAATATAATTCTTGCTTGATACCTACTTTGTTATATGCAGTTTTGCTATGTTAGAGTTAAAACCTTCCTCTTCATTTAGACAGAAAAAGGGAAATTGTATGGGAAGTCTTTCTGTATATGTGTTGCTTTTATTGGTTAATAAGTAATGCTGCTTTTGGCCAATGGCTTAACAGAGTAAATCCAGGTTGGAAAACAAAACAGAGATGTAGAGACCAAGTAGGCAGAGTCAGGGAGAAGCCACAGAGTCATTAGAGGAGAAAGACATGAGCCATTAGCTTGAATCTTGCTGGTAGGCCACAAGCTTCAGGATAAAATAGAAAGTAATAGAAATGGGTTAATTCAAGATATAAGAACTAGCCAGCAATATGCTTGATTGGCCAAGCTGTGTTTTATATAATATAGTTTCTGTGTGTTTATTGGGGACCAGGCAAAATAGACACCTTCAACAACAATCATTATGAGCAATGAGTATTAGCATTCTATGAACATAGACCTTGTAACTATTTCAATTAAACATTTTATTCTCCATTCATAAGAGAAATCAATTGGAACAAATTTGAATTTCATACTACCCAGTTCTCCCAACCAAGTCACCACTTCTTTGAAAACAATTGTTCAAATCTCTATCGCTAGTTAAAACAAAGAATCATCTTCTGGTCTCCCATATTGTCTCTGAAACCAAGTAGGGAAGAAAAAATAGTCAAATGAACAAAGGAGTATACTAAAATGATAAATGACAGTGGAGTAAAATCATCTCTCCACTGGCTTGAATGCTCTACGACTCAGAAGTTGTAGGCAAATTTTGACATGAGCTGAGTTTGGCTTCTGGAAAAAGCTGGGCTTGAGTTAGAAATGTGGTTTGACATTTAGCAAGTTGGTGAAAATTGTTGTTTTTGGAAAGGGATGAAATAATTGAATAGTGAAGACAAAGTTATTTTATGGATGCTTTAATAGGTACATATCTAAAGTTACAGTGAATTAGGATATAATTAATACCAAAAGTTTAAAACTTACACATTGGGATTGAGTTACAAGTCAATGAAAATTTAAATTCTACATTTGATCTAGCTTCTGAAATCATCCTGAAGCACTGACTGCAATTTTTCTATTTTATTTGTAATGTTTAAATGGATTATTTGGCATTTCACTGCTACTTTCTGAGTCATAGCTAATTACCTATTAATTACAGGAGATTGAATTCAAGGTATTTATCAAACTGAGTGTGTGCTCATCAGCAGGTAAAAGAAATGGCTCTACCTGGTGTCTTAGTACGTAGTTAGCTCTACCTAGTTAAATGTATGGACAGACTGCGGTGCTGCAGATACCTGCAAATTACCTTACCCCAAAGAATAAACATGTGAGAACATTTCAGTCCTGTGTAGGGGTTGTTTGAGTTTTTGTTGGTTTAGGCTAGACCCTTGATATTATTTAGCATGGTTTATTATACATAATTAGATTCTAATTTCTGCAGAGAGACACATTTATTTTCAGCACTGAATTGGTAATTCGAGTGAGGGTAGTTTGAAATCCAGCCTGAGTGTTATTCATGCTGTATACTAACATACTATAAAGGTAATTGTTTCGACTGCTTTTTAGGACACAGCTTGATGAATAAAATAAATTTGGAAAAGGAGAGACACAAAATGCAGAAATATAGACCATTAAAAAGCTTATAAACCCACAACAAATACTTTAATTACATTGGATGAATATAAATCATGAACGTTGAGCAGCTGGATGCTATGAAAATGTAAATGCAAACTAATCAGTGGCAGTAGAATAAAACTGGTGGCAATATAAAACACCCATTGGGGGAGGGGACAGCCTTCAGGAAATTTTTACATACCCAACTACGGGGACATTCTAGCACATGCATACACACTAAAGATAATAGCAAGATTTTTGATTGGTCATCAACCTTAACATGGCACCTTGGATCCTTGTACCCATAATAAGATCACTTCAAACACTTACCTGATTTAATTTTTGTGATGCCACTATGTTATCCTTGTTATTATAATGATTTGACTGGAGCTACAATTTTAAGCTTTTGTTGAGCTTTTCCTGTTGCATTCATAACAAAATAAGGGACTGAAAAATTCAGAATATCATTTTATTAGATCACCTATGAGGCTTTTTGTGCACATGCTCTAAAAGACTACGAAGTCACCAATGTTCTTGTTGGTCTTCAGAGTGATTTCTAGTCATTCCCAACCCAAATGAAACTTTACCCTAAGCCTTTCTGTATAAAATTTTGCCTCTTTACACAACAGTCACACACAAGCAGAGGGCTTATGTCAGCCCCATGGAAAACTGGGGAGGGTGCATGGGAGGATGGGAGGCAAGGGAAACTGTGGTTACCAAATAAAATAAATAAAAAATTAAATGTTATTTAAGTAAAATAAAAAATAATTTTGCCTTTCTTGCACTTATTAATATAAACCTTTGCATTTCTATTATAAGTACAAAAATCTGTTTTCCCTAACTGTTTTCCTACTACTATGAAACTAGACCTTCTTTCCTTTAACCCCAGCTGTAATACATATCAGAACCTGTAGGTTTCTTCTCTAAAGCAGTTAGGTAAACATGTCTGTCTCTACATTTTTGCTTTAGTGATTGCCAAGCCTCACTGTACGTTAGATATTCCTGGAGGAACTTTGGAAATGACTATGGTTGTTTTCCTTCCACTAGGTTGTTCTCCTTCCCAATATGACCTGGACTGTTTATTGGTTCTAATAATGAAAACATTTTCTAAAAATTCCTGTGCAAGTTTGTGCGTGGTGATATGCCTGTCAACGTGAGCACATGTATGTGGAGACAAGACCAACTTCAGGTTCCTTAAGAGCTGACAATTTGGTATGTTTGAGACAGGATATTTCTTTGGAACCTGGAGCTTGCTGCTTAGGTGAGTCTAGAGGGCCAGCCAATCCAAGCAATCCTCTTCAATCTGTAATTGTTTACAATTACACACAGATTTTTACATAGGTCTGGGAATGGAACTCAGGTCCTTGTGGTTGCATGGCAACACTTTGTTAGCTGAGCTATCTCCCCGGTGCCTTTTCTGTGATTATTATTATTATTATTATTATTATTATTATTATTATTATTATTATTGTTGATGTTGTTGTTCACTGAATTGGAACAGAGTCTTGCTATGATACCCACCTTGGCGTTGAACTTCTGGACTCAGGAGTTCTTCCTTCTGTAGCGTAGCTCCTAAGTGATTAGAATTTCTGGCATTCCCTGCCAAGCCTAGTATCTGAACCGTAATCTAATATGCACAGCACAAGTGTTTTGAGACCTGATCTAGGTCTTTCATGGTAGAAACTTTCTTGTGAGAAGTATCTGATTGCAGAGCATTCTGGAGAAGACAAACTTCATCTTCATTCTCTCTTATCAAGGGACTTCCTTGTTCCCAGAAAGGAAATATAGGTCTCTTTTCAAGACCAAGATTCAGTCCTTAATCTTTGCTTATGATTTGTGAAACTATAACTTTCATTTTATTCAAATCATTTTTCTTTTCCTTTATTTCTGCTATGTTCTTCAGTGACTATGACCTGAATCTTAGACACTTAATTTTTCACAAAAAAAAGAAAAGAAAAGAAAAAACCTACAGAGGTAACCCCTGCTGCCACAATGTTCTTATAGGGCTTTTAAGTTACTTCATCAACACCGAAAAGATGTAAGATTTCAGGATGGCTTTGCCTCTCACTCCCTTTTAGAGTTCTATTGTCAGGAAGAGATTTTCTTCATAGCCATGTGAATGCCTATTAATTCCATGAAATGTTGTAATTGCTATTGGTTTATTGAACTGAGAAATATGTCTATATTTGCTGATAGATTTGTGTTTCTTATTTTGTAATTATCTTTAAATTTATTATTGAATATAATCAGACATTTTCTCCATTGTTTAAAATAAAGAAAAGATGAAAAAAGAACTACTTCGACTTTTCTACTGTGAGTAGAAGTTTGGCAGTGGTAAGTATGTTGGAAAGCCAGAGTATTTATTTCAAATACAATGAAACATTCAACACATTGAATGTGCCTTAATTATTTCTATTAACGAACATAAAGACATTGGTAAAGCAGTGGATAAAACCCCTTGATTTGATTCTGGAACTGAGAAATTAACACTGCAAAAGATCTTAATTTTCAGCAACTTTCATGTCTCACCCATCAAATTCAAGAAAATGCAAGAAATCAGTGTGGACTTTGGAGTGGAGACCACAGGGAGCACTTGATAAAGATTTTAAGTCCATAACCTCGTGTTTCAATCTAAGTTGTTCAAACTTTACATTTATTAAGAATTGTTCTGATTATTGAAGTACTTTATGAAAAGATTTTGGAAGACTTTCATCAGTGAGGGATAAACAGCAACCAAGAAAATTAGAGAATCAGCCCCATTCAAAGAGCTGCAGGAAATCCTGGAGGTTTGCAGTAGATTACACATGAGGTTTAGCATCTACCAGGAATGATTCCACTGTAGTAAAGAACGAACCACATGTCAGTGCACAACCCAAGCTGACAATTAAGACAACCAAGAGGGTCTGCCAATTTACCTAATCATCATTACTTCCTGCTTGAAAGATCAAGAAAGGTTTTTATTCAGAGTAAATCATAAGAAGTTTGCCTTACGGTCTGTTAATAATAGGAAACCTTAGGAAACAGAGGTTCCTCTGTATGGGGATGTTTTGTGGATTCTTTTCTTCCTCTCTACAACATGAACCAAGTTACAGAGTCAAAAGAGCAGGATCATAGTGGTATTCATAAGGCATTACATCTAATAAGTGATAGGAAGTTTCTGTCAAAGTCAGAACATAATTATTTCACTTTCAAGGGTACATAGTCCCTACAGCAAACAATCGTATTTACAGCACTTCCTATGAGGTATCTAGAAAAAAATGTGGGTTTATGTTGCAGAATATTATTCTAGCTATGCAAAGATGTGTTAAATTTGTGTATGTTAAAGACTATTACTTTAACTCTGTAAAGGTTTGTTACTTTTGTTTATGCTGCATTTGTGTAATTATGTATAAATGTTCTGCATTTGTTTCACCTTACCAGCTTAAGGCAACTGATTGGTCTAATAAAAAACTGAAGAGTCGATAGGTAGGCAGGAGAGGGATAGGCAGTGTTGGTGAGCTGAGAAAATAAGTAAGAAGCGAAATCTAGGCTGAAGAGCAGAAGGAGGAAGAAAGAATGAAGGAGGAAGAAAAAGACATGCCTGGTGTCAGAAGTCAGGGGACCACCAGCCAGACACAAGAAGCAGGAAAATAGGATATACAAAAAGAAAGAAAGGTAAAAAAAAAACACTCTGAGGCAAAACACAGATAAAGAGAAACAGATTAAAACAAGAGCTATGATAAAGCTGAGGATTCATAACTAATAAGAAGTCCCCCACGTCATGATTGGTGGCCTAAAACAAAGCCTGCTACAGATTTAAGGTCAATCAAAAGATTTTACGATCCCATCAGTAACTACATTGAGCTTTAAGGACCTCAGTGTACCCCAAGCCTTTCCCAGGCTGGGACTGAAGCAAAAAAGCACATCATAGGTTGATATATGACAGTTAGCAAGAACAGTTTGCCAAAAGCAGGATTACATAAGCCAAAAAGCAAAGCTAATCTATTTATGGACATTCTGAGAACTATGGAATTTGATGGATTAGGTCTTTGTTCTTATTTTGGCAGGTGTTGTGCCTACATGTTGGGTTCTAAGGCCTGAATGGTACTTTGTTACTTCCATCATAGAGTCTGTTTTGCTAAGATGTATGGGTCTGTTACACAGTGGAGTAGCTACTTCCGTAGATAATGTGTGAGAGAACAGGCTTGTGAGAACTTAGTATATGCTCTATCTCTGATACACTGTAAAGGCCTCTCTCATTTATTAAACTTTTACATTTCATGTTACATAATAACACAACAAGACACGCCTAAGAATCTCTAAATTTCTAGCTTATTAATGATCAGCAAACTAGATATCCCATCAATACGCTGCTTGAGGCATACTTTAGAAAATATCATTAGTAAACACCACTAGAAATTTGATTTACTTATTGCAAACATATTTTACATCATGTCTTTACTTCTGTTTAAATATCCTCCTTCATTATTATGTTCTTTTAATTTTTCCAGGATCAGAGGATGGATGACAGAACAAGACCAAGTCTTTCCCACCCTGCAAGGTTATGTAATCTCTTTGAGGACAAAGATTTTCTTTTCTCCTATCTTTTCATTTACTTTGCTTTCATTTCCTTTCCCTTTCTCTTTCTTTCTTTCTTTCTTTATTTCTTCCTTTTTCTTTTCTTTTCTTTCTTTCTTTCTTTCTTTCCTTCCTTCCTTCCTTCCTTCCTTCTTTCTTTCTTTCTTTCTTTCTTTCTTTCACATCTATAGTCATCTATACAAGAGCAGCCTCAAACATGCTATATGACCACAGAAAAAAGTTATTTTGTGTATTAGCTGGTTTTGTTTATCAATGTGACACAACTTAGAGTCATCAGAGGAAAGAACCTCAGTTGAGAAAATGCCTTGATAAGATCCGGTTGTAAGTCATTTTCTCAATTAGTGATCAGTGGGAGAGGGCCCATCCTATGGTGGGTGGTGTCATTCCTAAGCTGCTGGTCCTGTGTTCTATAAGAAGGTGGACCGAGAAGGCCAGGGGATGCAGGCCAGTAAGCAGCTCCACAACCCTACTAATACCTATGGCCTCTGCATCAGCTCCTGCCTCCAGGATCCTTCCCTGTTTGAGTTCCTGTCCTGACTTTATTCAACAAAGAGCAACAAAGCTGAAGTGTAAATTCTTTCCTTGCTAACTTGCTTTTTGGTCAAACCCTAACTAAGACACCCTGATCCTCTTGGCTTTACCTCCCTAGCAGTGCTGAAATTACAGATGTGTACCACAATACTGGGCTTATTATGTACTGGTATTAATTTAGTGTTTGGTTGTTGCTAGATAAGAATTTTAGCTACTTAGCTACATTTTCAGTCCTCATGATTAATTTTATATGATAGGCTACTTAAGGTCTATCTATAGACATCAAAGGAAAATTTACACATGAAATACATGTTTTTGATGTTTAGGATATCTGTCTGCCTTCTGTAGAGCAGAAGAGCCATAGTAGAATCATCTCCTAAGAAGTAGCAGATTACACAACATTATATAAGTATTAGATTATATGCTTGGCAGGTGGACATTTGGCATCTTCAATGACTAATTCATCCCTTATAAGTGGGATGCTGTGCCATTTGAGTCACGGAGACTCTGCTTGTATAGCTAATTTGTCGATATTAGAGTGTCTGAAAGCAGAAACTGGCTGTCAGAACCTAATTGAGTCAGTTTTCTATTTACCAGTCTGTTTAGTGTTGTTTCATACGGGTGTAAAATCTCATGCAGTAGAAGAGTGCCTCACTGTTAATAACCCAGATAGCCAACTGTATCATCTGATCTCATTGATCTGTTAATGTCAATATTACATAGAATCAAGAGAAAATACAGCCAAATTCTTCTAATCAAGATGATTGACAGATCCTACCAATAGGCCTAATACATGTTTCAACGTTTTGTCTCTTCTCAACTTCACCTCTCAGATGGTCAAAATGGCGTGTCACACGTGCTGATTCTGAATGAAACCAGATTCCCAATGAATGAGAACCTGAGATTATTATTGTAGCTTGATAATATTAGACTCGTACCATTGACATATTTCAACTGTAATATTCATTTATTTTCTCCCCTCTCTGTTGCTATTCACAGTGTGGAGAATTCATTTGTAAAGGTAGTAGATGGAGAAAAAATAGCAAGGATCCTTGAGGGAGGTCAGAGAGGAGCTATGGTAGCCTGGACTACTATACAGATTCTAATCAGGATGAGGAGGTTGGCATGGGAGGGGAGCATGGTGTGCATATCAGTGTCTCAACAGAGTAGCTTGTGAACACTTCTAAGGAGTCATAGCCTGGCAGAACCTAAGCAAGATAAAAAGAACATTCATGTGATGGTATAATATAGTGTGCTGAAACTGCTCCTTCAATGGAAACATCGTGTTATTATCAAATGTCCAATGTATTCAGGTATATTCAGACTTAACCTATTCCAGTCCCATGTTTCATTGACTCTGTTGATGTCATCAACAGTACTTATTTGTTTGCCTTCTAGAGAAGCTTTTTTCTTTATGTTACCTGGTTCTTTCTGCTCCTCTATACATTATTCTTCCTATTATCCATAAGCAGTATTGCCAATGATCACCTATTTCCAATAGTTAATGAACTGCATATATACCCATCTGTGGTTCATTATATCTTAGACAAAGATTTTGAACTGAATGCTAATGTAGGCCAGGTTGATACATGGATGCTAAGATTTAGTTTGGATCCATAGGTTCTGAGATGCTGGCATCTATTATGGTGTCTATAGTTTATAATAACATGCTACATACTTCCAAAAGCTAGAATAAATGTCTTTGAATGGCATCATATTTAAAAAGATAAATGTGTTAGTAGATTTTAAGATCTCTTTTGAACATGAATTAATATATATATTTATGAAAACATCACAAGATACCCCATTATATATGTGAGTTTATGCTTTAGTGTATCCATGAAATATAATTTGAAATAAAAATGACAACATTGTTGAACATTATTCTATGGTCTTTCATTTATTTATTTATTTTTGTTTTTGTTTTTCGAGACAGGGTTTCTCTGTAGCTTTTGGAGCCTGTCCTGGAACTAGTTCTTGTAGACCAGGCTGGTCTCGAACTCACAAAGATCCGCCTGTCTCTGCCTCCCGAGTGCTGGGATTAAAGGCGTGTGCCACCACCGCCCGGCTTCTTTCATTTATTTTTAAAGCAGGAGATAAAGCTTTCCAACACCTGCATCAGAGATGTTCTTCTGTAGAATTCTTCTAAGATTCTCCATTTTATCCTCACCACCAGCTACTACTTTCTTATTTTTCACCTATTTTGTTCGATATCAATCTACCTCATCCCAAAAGTCAGAAGTCAGGAATCATGACTATGCCTTCCCCTGAGTCTCGCCCTTCGTCAACTCACCCAAAGTCACTGGTGTTACTTGGTATGCCTGTCTTGAGCCTGTTTTTCCTCTTGCTCATATCGATTTCTACACCTCAGTGCAGACTCTTTTCATTTTTTAGTGAGATTATTGCAAATGACGTTTTGGTCTGCAATCTTATTTCTTCCAATTCATTCTCCACACTGCTTCTAGTGATCCTTTGAACTGAAAATTTTATAATCATATTCCTCTGCTTAAAATTCTTCAAGAGGTTCTCATTGGGGAAAGAAAACCTCCCTGACACTGTATACACACTCTTGATTCTCACCCTGACTGCTGTTCCCTGATGATTTCCCACTCAGCTTCAATAACATCCCACACCCTTGGAATTGAATAGGATGACTTGAAACAGGTTTCTACTGAGTTCTGTCAGGGGTTTTAAAGATAATTAATTGTCTCTATTTGTCTTCAAGAAAATTTGCCCTTGAAATAAACATGGAATAAGCAGTACATTTATATCTCATAGTCAATGAGTTTCTGAAGACTTCAGAATTCCACTCGGGGTGAAAGAGATGAAAAATAGCACATGACCTGCAGACTTACCAATCTCTCCAATTTAATTTCATGAATGTGAAGACAAAAATGAATAACCTTTCCAATCATTTTTATAGCAGGAAATAGACAGTTACATTTGAAATGGGGAATAGAGTATGGGAAGGGATGTGGGTGTATGCTGAAGCACCTCTCAGGCGTCTTTAGGGAATTGGTGATCTTTGAAACTCAGGAAATCTTCCTCCTCTGGAGTGGGCTGTCTGGCAGGTCCACGGACACAATGAAAAACACAAATACGTTCTCACCACATGTCCTGGAGAAAGTCAGCTAGGCAAATTGTAGAAATCTGAAATCATTTAATACTACTTGGAAATAGTATCAATATTCTTGATCATGAGGTAACATTTAAGATTAGATAATCATTTAAAGATATTTGGGAAGCAAAAGAATTTGTTTCTGAATCTTTCTATTTGTTTCACAGGCCCATACTAGATGCTTAATGAGGGCCATCTGAACTGATTTCTTTATAGAAAGTCCAGATAGCAAGAGAGATACTGAGTAATCATATTTAGGATTTATTCCTCATCTATTTTGGTGCATAATTTTATTCTTATTTTAGGGAATTGTATATTCTCAAGCAATGGCTACCTACACACATTAAAGTTTATGTGACAGGATATGATTTTATTTCACTGTGCTTATCATAGAACAGCACATAGGCTGAAATATAGCTGATAGCTAATGAACAGCAAATACTTGCATCTTTTCCTTTTAATTGTATCAGATTTATCAGTAGATATTTAATATTTGGACTTTAAGCTGCAAAGCTGATCCTTCTACCAGCATGCTATTATACATATATCTGCAGATACATAGAAAACATAGCATTGTTGTAGAATATTAGTTAAAGATATGTTATATTTGTTTATGCTGTGGAACATTTGTTTAATGGTGCAAAGATGTGTTGCATCATTTTATTTTGCATTTGTTTAACCCTGTGAAGCTATGTTACTTTACCTTTTGAAAACACTGGATTGGTCTATTAATGAGCTGAATGGCCAATAGCTAGACAGAAGAAAGATAGGTGGGACTGGCAGCCAAAGAGAATACAGAAAAGAAGAAAGATCAAAGCGTGAGAAAATAAGAAGCCATCTACCTAGCTAGATATGGAATAATAGGTGAAGAAAATATGTACAAAAATAGAGAATGGTAAAAGCACAGAGGCAAAAGGTAGACAGGATAATTTAAGAAAAGCTAGCAAGAAACAAGCTAAGGCTTGGCATTCATAAGAAAGAGTAAGACTCCATGTGATTTATTTGGGAGCTGGGCCTTCTAAGAGTAAAGAACAAACTGTAATAAAGCAGCCAACTACATATTTAATGTCTGCAATTTTTCTTTACCTTCAACATTCCCTGAGCATGTTGTAAAAAGAATTATGTTTCTCAAAATAATAGCATTTCCCTTTTATTGATAACTTGACAATCTGCATGGACCCAAAGAAAGAATAAGGTAGTGGTATTTGAGGGAGCGTAAACAAAGAACATTTCTGCTCAAACAAGCTTCCAATTACCTGGCTAAGGCTACTGAAATAATGTATACTCCTACCTAGTAAGCCACAAATCATGATAACTAATGACTACCATTTTGTGCCCAACCATACAGCCTAGGTATAGATTAGGTATCCTGAAAGACAGCCTTTTTTCCAAGTATCTTTTTTTAAAACCTTAATTATGCTTCTTCAACTTACATTTTCACTGTTTTTGACTAGACAATGACAATCTAAGCACATTTCCACAAAGCGTGCAATTTCCATAGAATTTGAAAGTGCACTCATAAAATTAAATTTAAGCCTCTTGCTGACCATCGATCCTTTATTTCCAACATGGACCTAAAGTACCTCATTCTCTTGTGGAGCTGGGAATGTGTATACTAAGGGCAAATGCTTCTCTGATCATTATAATATTCTCTTACTTTGAAAAATCCTATAAAATCTTTGAATTCTTTTTGTTCTTTTATTTAAATGCCCTCTTTAAAAATAAAGTTTTCTTCTCAAGTTTTAAGGTCTGTACTTTAAAAGGCCATGAATAATTATTTAAGAGTAAATTAAAACATGACAGAATTTCTTGAGGAACATAGTTATTAAGGTCATGGATTAAAAATAGTATTTCAGAGAACTTCTCTATTCACATGGAATTGTCTAGAAAATTGCCTAAGAAAAAGTGAAATCTCATCCACTTTAAATTGAATTTGTTTGTAAACTCGCCCATGTTTTTTCTTCATGGCAAAATGACCACTGTGCAGATGGCTTCTCACCAGAAGATACCCATGGAAAGTCAATGTCTAACATATGGAATCTGTAACTATAAAGTACCTATAGCTGTCATTACCTATAACATAAAACATCAAATGTGGTTGTGTTTTACAGAAAATGTATTGTTGCTTTCTCCATAAGAAATTGTGAAATCCCAGAGTCAAATGTACTTGGTTCCATTAATGAGATTACTCCCTGATACAGTTCTAAGAAGTTATTCAGTAAGAATTTACTAAGCATTTGTTTTATGTTAGGTACCATTTAAGGAAGGGCTAAGAGACATGGTCTCTCAGTTAATTGAAGATGGTGACTAAGGTAAAACAGATGACAAAAAAAATAATCATTGCAGGTAGAGACATCTATAAAATAAAATAAAATAAAATGCAGAGCATTGTGTCAGGAGATGGTGCAGCTTTCTTATACAATAAAGAACATATACTTAATGGGTAAAAAAAACCAAAGAAAACAAAAATCAAACAAAAAAATCCGTATCTACTTCTTTTGCTCAGTAGTTGCCACAAGGTAAGGGCTTGGCAGGATGTTGACACGGTGGCAGTGGAGGTGGCTTGACTCTAAGAGACTTCACTTTGCTGTTGACTTTTGGTGGTTCCTCCACACAAGAATCCTTCATAGAACAGCTTTGGGTTTCTCAAAGTGGCATGTGAGTCTCAAAGTACATGTTCCAAAAGACTACATGAGGAACTTGCCAGTCTCTGACAATCAGAGAAACCTATGAGACGAGTTTACCAACCTGTTGCTGGAAAGAATAGCAGGTAGTTTAGCTCAGCCTGTTTCAGAGGATAATAGAAAGTGGTGACCATAGAAAGAATTGGTCAGAAAGGAACTCTTTGAAGAGTTGTCTTTTAAACCAAGATCTAATGGATATACCCAAGAATAGAGCTCAACTATTATTCTTCAATAATTAATGGATACATTTAGCTTACAAGGTATCTTAGAAGGTTTTAGGTGTGAATGCATAAATAACTTATAATAATATTCTTTGTTTTTTTCTTTTTTATATTTTGGCTTACTTTTTATTTATTTTGGAGTGATGCTTGCTTTTGTTTCTCAGGGTTTGATTGTTTGTCAGGTTTTTGGGTTTTTTTTGTTTTATTTTGTGGTTTAGAAAGTGTGTCACTGTGTAGTCCGGGTTGAACATGAGTTCACAGCAATTCATGTCCCGCTCCAGGATGCTGTGATTACAGCTCTGAGGTACCATGACTGCTCCAGAAGTTAAATAGAAGGGGAGGTAACTTTCAGTTTGTGGAAAGACATTGGGCATTATTTTTAAAAGTTAGTAAAATATTCCACTTCTACCATATATGAATGTAAATGTTAATTTCATAATCCCCATACTACACTGGATTCAGTGTTCATTATGATAATATATTAAATAGTTTAATGTCATCAAGAATATTTATAGCAAATCAATGACTATGTATTTAAACCTTGATAGGTATATTTATTTAAAATAATGTTGATATCAGCTAAATTCAAAAAAATTATATTCAGTAAATTTTCAACAGTTTACTTGAGTTCTATGGGAGATACATATAACTATAGATCAAAATTTCAAAATTGATATGAAAATGTCCCCATTTACAATGGAAATGATTGCTTAATTCCCCTCTAGTTGTTGAAAGTGGAAAGCTTGAACTGTCTATTTCTTAAAAGGCTTTACTGATTCTTTGTGAATTTCACATCATAATCCAGATCCACTCATTTCCCCCATCCCCTTGCTTCCACACTCTTCTCTTTCAACTCCACAAAACAAAATTTAAAAGTAAAACAAACAAACAACAACAACAGAAACACAAAAATTAAAAGAAAACAAAATAACAAAGCAATTTTAAAAAGTCTCAGTGTGTAAGCTGTAGTGTGGCCCAGTGATTCACATAGTATACCATTGGGTCCATACATCTCTATTTGTTAGTGTCCATTGCAATGAGTCATTGGTCTGCTTCAAGGCCTCTGGCTTTTGCTACACCTTTGACATTAGGTCTTTACTGGTATCCCATTGTTGCCCTGTGTCGTGGAAATCCTGTAGCTTTGAGTCTTTAAGTCCAGGCCATTCACAAGTTTCAGCAGTTCATGGATGTAGTGGGTGTGGGGTCCTATGTAGTAGCTGGGTTGGTCATCCCGCTAACTTTCCCTTACCGTTACCACCTAGGGTCAGCTCTCCACACTGCTCTGGCTATCTCACCCAGTGTAGCAGTGAGCAAAGAGTGGGGCCTATAGGTGGATTCTTCTGTCATACCAGTGGGTTCACCAAATAACCACAGGGAAATTTAACATTAAGTATAAATGCTTGACTGAGAGTTTAGGCTCATTTTTAGCTGACTCCTATAACTTAAATTAAACCATTTCTATTAATTCATACCATTTCTGTTAATCTGTGTGTTTCCTCCAAGTTCATTTATCTCATCTGTCAACTTCCCATATTGCTTCTTCCACATCTAGCTCTGTGACTCCTCTTGATTCTCCAATCCTACCCTTCTTCCCAGTATTCTTTCTGCCCTCCAAATCCTGCCAAGCTATTGGCCAGTCAGGTCTATATTGACTAATTAGAGTAATACATATTTGCAGTGAATGAAAGGATTATTCTACATCAGGGCCAGTTCTCCTGTTCTCATACCTCCAGGTCCATCTTATCTGCACTCACACCACCAGGGACAGCTCTCCTATTTTGTTCAAATGAGGTGTAGGGCCCACTCTCAGGATTGCTGTGCTTGGTGAGGGACAGGACCAGCACTTCCATTCTCATGTCCCTGTCTTGTAGAATATTTTTAACTATGAAAAGATATGTTGCATTTGTTTACCTGTATAATGATGTACTGCAGTTGTTTATGCTGCAGAACATTTATGTCAGTATGTAAAGAGGTGTTGTATAGTAGGAGGCCACTCATGTGTTCCTGACTACCCAGACTTTAAATAATCACATAGAAACTTTATTAATCAAATTACTGCTTGGCCCATTAGCTCTAGCTTCTTATTTAGCTAACTCTTACATCTTAATTTAACCCATTTCTATTTATCTGTGTATTGCCATGAGGCTGTGGCTTACCAGGTAAAGTTCAGGCATCTGTCTCTGGTGGGGCTACATGGCTTCTCTCCGACTCCACCTCCTTCCTCCCAGCATTCAGTTTAGTTTTCTCCACCTACCTCGATTCTGCCCTGTTATAGGCTGAAGCAAGCTTTCTTTATTCACTAATGGTATTCACAGCATACAGAGGGCACTCCCACATCACCTCCCCTTTTCTGTTTAAATAAAAAGGAAGGTTTTAATGTTAACATAGTGAAATTACATATGACAAAAGGTATCAATCAAAAATTACAGTTACTATATTTATATCTTATTTATCATTATCATAGCTAAGGAAAACTGTAATTATAACTGTCTATTCTTCAACTCCTTCAAAGACTCCAGAAGGATTAATATTACCTAAGTGAACAGGAAGTATATTGTAAGCAACTTCCAAAAGTCTTGACAGAGACATCTCACTGCCTGGATAATCACCCAAAGATCTTCTGTATTGTTGGAGCATCCATCTTCAGCCTACTGGCCCATAATATCTAACAGACTTGTCCATGAAGCAGGAAATTTCAAAGACAGATTGACGTATATTGGCAGTTTGTCAGTCCTGCGTAATGTCTGGCATACTCTTTCATGAAGCAGGAACCTGAAAGAATGATCTCACCTTCTTTAGGCAAGTTCAGCAGTCATTTCTCTGTGGGTCCTGCATATTCAGTTCATACAGCATACCATCAAGCAGCCCAGGCAAGAGAAGTTTCATGCCAAAATGGCTAGCAAACTTCATAAGAAGCCTCTTTGGTGCCCATCTTCCTCATGAAGTTATTGGTGGTGTCAGGAGTAGATGTGTCTCACTGTCATCAAATGTCCTAAGTTCTTAAAACATTTTAAGCGCCTAGGCCCCTGACCTCCGTGTGGTCCCTAGTGGTGCTACAGGCCATGGACATCAATACAGAGCCCAGCTGTAATTGCACCATGGTCACAGACATGGTCTTTGGCAGCAGCCTGGTCTCAGATTTTATCATAGTCCTGGTTGGTGGTACAGATCTTTTATATCAGCATGGACCCTAGGGCAGCATGGAGCTTGAACTCCCACATGGCTCTAAGTGTAGGCCCAGATACCTGCCTTTGACTTCAACATAGGTCCTATGTGCAACAGGACCACAGACTTAGACATGGTGCTGACCCAGTTTAGGTCCATGTGATACCCAGCCCATTGCTGACAGCTCATGTTACTCAGGTCTGTGTGGGCCTGGCAGCAACTCAGCCCTCAGGCAACCAAGAAGACCATAGGTGGAGACCAAGGTCCTAGGCGTCAGTGTTGACTTTGGGGGCAACAAGGGCCATAGACATTAGTAACACTTAGGCTGTAGTTGGATCATGAACCCAGACGTGGCAACATCCCAGGCCCTGATGTCATTGTGGCCCTAGTTGGCATTACTGATCACCCAAATTGGTATGGCCCAAGTGGTGGTATGGTCCCATAAAGCAAGCATGTCCACAGGAGGCAGTTCGAACTCTGGGTATATGCTTACCCTTCAGTGGTAACAGGAGTCACAAACATTTACAGTCCCTGGTTTAGGTAGGGTCAGAGACTTAAGTATTACCTATGGCCACAGTTAAAGACCAGATGACACCATGGTCCCTGGGGGCAGCACAGGTCATCCAGGATTATATAGTCCCTGCAGTAGCTTGTTCCTCTAACAACAACATGGGTTTAGGTGTCAACCTGGCCTGTGAACCTCTATATGGCCCTCGATAGCAACAGGAGCCATGGACATCAATTCAGAGTTCAACTGCCACGGACATAAACATCCGCCCCAACCCTCCCCATGATCAGTCTGGGCATGATGTAACCATGATCCTGGGTGGAGGCATAGGAGTCAGCATGGGCCCTCAGGAGGTAGGGGACACATCCCTTGGACATTAACTTGGTCACAGGTAGTGTCCCAGACTCTGGGTATTCACAGTGCCCTTGAAGGTAACAGGAATCATGGACATCAACACAGACCTCCCCAACTACATACATCAGGAACATGGACCAAGTCAAGACCCTTAGCAAGACCCAGACCCAGACATCACCATGACCCTGTTAATAACAAGCAGGGCATCTACCTCAATCTGTCCCTTAATCATCCTTGCTTCTTTTGATCTACCTCTCACCCAGCACATGAATCGGACTGCTTCTTTCTCTCTACCATTTCACCACCCTGTACTCACTCAGCATTATGATGTCTTACTACCCAGCCGCAGATGGGCTCATGGGTGAAATTCTTCCTGCCCCAAGTCTATAGGCCTGAGTCAGACCGTGTTTGTACTATGGTGTCTGCCAGGCCTGGAAAAGCTGTGCTTTTGTCTTAGATTATTTTGTATTAGATTATAAAAGAATATGTCCCATAGTTTCTTTGTTGAATATCCTAATCGTCACCATAGAAATTTTGCATGATGAATGGAGATAGAACCAGAGACCCACATTCATATCAGAACAAGGGATCGAGCTACCAAGGTCCAGTGGAAGAGCAGAAGGAGGGAGAAAATGAGAAAGGAAGTCAGGACCATGAGGGACTGCGCCCACCAACAGAGACAGTGTGCTCGATCTATTGGGAGCTCATCAAATCCAGCTGGACCAAGACTGAATGAGCAAATGACCTAACTGGACTCTATGAATGTGACTGCCAGCGGGGACTGACTGAGAAACCAAAGATGATGGCACTGGGACCTATCTCTTCTGCATGTATTGACTATTTGGGAACCTATTCTATATGAATGCACATCTTCTTAGACTGAGATGGAGGGGGGAGGGCCTTGGGCTCCCCATAGGACAGAGTATCCTGCACCATCTTAAGGAAGCAGGGGGAGGGCGGTGGGGTAGTGGGGGAGCGGGAGGGCCGGGAACAAGGGGAGTAAATGTAAATTTTGCTTTTAACAAAAATAAATAAATAAAAAAGATTTAAAAAATATATCTTTGCAACAAAATTAAATTGCAAAGCTAAAAAAGGTGAACACCTGGCTAGAAGTTTAAAAAAAAAAGAATAATGAGACCATATTGTGAATTCTTTAAAATATCTGTATGTAGGTGAGGGGTTAGAAAATATGCTTGCATCAGTCACAGCTCCTCAGCAAGTCACATTATGATTCAACTAAAATGAATGAATTTATTAGATGGACAATGAAGGGAGTCAGAGAGCAGTGTGGTGATGACAGGAAGGGGATAAGTATTTTCAAAGAATATGGATATGTAGGGGGGAATTGGCAACTCTCTGAAAATTAAAGTGACCATGAGGTTCTTTTGGGGACAAAGCCTGAACTGAGTCTAAAATAGAGAGAAGCTTGAAGTGGGTGATGAGTAAGATTTATCGTGTAGAGTGAAGTGTTCAGCTGAGAGTTAGGGTTTGATCCAGGTTAATGAAAAGTCCCAAGAACTTCAGTTTTAGTAATATTCTGCTGTTAGAGTCAGTATAACAAGTAGAATTATGTTGAAGTATTCAAAATTCTCAATTTTCTTTGCATATTACATTGAATGCTCAGTTTAGAACAGAGTTTCTGGAACCAAAATGAAGGAGTTAAAATTATGAAACTATTACTTTTGCAGTGTGACCTTGAGTGAGATACTTAATTTTTCTATGTCTCAATTTCCTCCGCTGTAAGATAATGATATTCACAGTCTGCTTTTTCATTGCCTTATGGAGAATTTAGGAAATCATTGGTCTTAAAGCATCTGGATAAGCAGTATTTGTCATCCATGTAGTCGTAATTGTGTGGTGCTCTTATCCCTATGTGGTCTGGTGCCATGTCCACCTGTAAATTCTGTCCTCTGAGAGATATACAGTTGCTAGAGGACCCATACTATGGACAGCCCCCACCCCTCCAAAGTTTCTAGAATTCAGACCTTACACTGTAGAGTCATATACTAACATAAAGTAGAAAATTAATCTCTCATCTCTACCATATTTAATATAAACAAAGGTAATTGTTTTGCTTTTTAGAAAACCTTCTGAATAAATTGCAGTCCTTTAAACACATAGTTAATTTAAGCACAGCTGCTAAAATAGTGACCCGAATGCCATGTTGTCCTTTTGCTTATCCTCATTTTTAAGTATTTACCTGCCACCTCAAGTTTTGTTCCACCCTTCCTTTGTCCTTTTTCCCCCCAGCTTCCCAGATTCCTAAATCCTTTCTCACCATATATGCATTTCCCTTCTCACATCTAAATAAGGAATGTATATGACTATCTTCTTGAAAAAAGTCCTCTCTGATCTGTTATGAGTTACTAATTGAAAACAAAAATTCAACTTGAAGCAAAATTCCTGTTTAAGGATTTAGTTCTTTGAAAACTACTGCAATAGAAGCTTTCTATATACATGTATATTCCTATATAGAAAGCGTTTAAATGGAGTTACCCCATAATAGAAGACAGTGTCTTTCCCAGGTACTAAAGACTGTCAAATAAACACCTCAGTATTTAGTATGGGTTACCTTCTTAAGATGTTGATCAGTATCTCCTATCAATTTCCTCCTAAAATGTCCTATAGGCTATTGCTGTTTCTTGTGGCAACCCTCTAGACCTGATAGCAACAACCTATTGCTGAAAATATCATGTACTTAGATCAGAAGACATCGTTTCATATGACAAAACTTTAAACATAAAATAGGCATTAAAATATATTTCAGGAAAGCCATTTTAAGCAGTAGTCATTATGCAAAGCAGCTTCAAGTAATTGTGCTCCTGACAAGAATAGGTTGTAAAAGTGTATGTGATCTTTCCTTCAAGAACCCAGTTGTACATATGTTAATTGTTAATTGGGTGTCTTATTTGTTGTATGCATTAATGTTGGGCCCTGCATGCATGAGAACTTCTCTTTTGAGTGCAATGGCTTTTGTTGTTTCTTGTGTTGGCATGTATGTACATGCATGCAGCTTCCAAAAGCCCAGTGTCTCCTTGACTCATGCAGCAACTGGTTAGCACGGTTATCTAGGAGCAGCTTCTTTTTTTTTTTTCAGTAAAATAAAGAGCAACCAGCAGGAGATGGACGATGTTGCAAAGGGAAAAGATATCAAAAGCCATTGTCATTAGTATGCAAGCTCAAAACAACTATTTCAGTCTCACTCTTGGAAATTATAGGCTCTATATGGTGTTACTATTGTTGCTTAGCACTTATTGAATGCCTACCGTGAAACAGGCTCTGAATAGAATTTTAAGAACCTACTCTTGTTTTCCAGGAGCTCTGAAATTTAAATAAGACAATCAACAAATGAGGAAGGACACGGGTTCACACTGATAAAAGAGAGTGGTAGCTGATTTCTTGCACATCTATGAGTTCTTTGTTCAGAGAACTCGGTTTGCCTTCCATTTTCCTTTATCATCTTTGGTGTGTGCATGCACTCTAGCATCACTGATGTACACATATATCAGCCATACTGAGCACGGGCTTCATATGAAAGAGAACTAACTAATCAGTGCTCTGTGGTCTTGAAACTGACATTGAATTTCTAGGGAACACATTATATATTAGTAAATGTTAGAATCTAACAAACAAATTTAATTCTAAGTAAATCCAGACCTTCTTCCCTAATAATGATACAACACTCAAATTTATTGAAGAGTGTTTAGATGAACACTAATTATAAGAGTGTGGGTGTTTAATGATCTTTTGAAGATTCAAAAGCAGTGTATCCATTGCTAATTCTTAGTAATTTCTAGAAATTTGTGGATTTGCTTTTGGTTAAGTCTCCCTTCATGATTGATTTGTTAATTTCAATTTGTGGCACATGTTCAAGCATACATGTCAAATCTACTGACTACAAAGCCCACAGATTCATTATATGTATTATTAAATCAATAAAAGGATCCTTTATATGTTTTTTGCTAAAGGACACAAGTACAGATTTTTAAAACATAGTGGTCCACAGTATGAGAAAAATCCTCTTTCAACAGCAATTCTTTTGAAACATTCTCTTCTCAAGGGTCACTAGTTTGGCAAGCTATGCTCTAGACTTTCCAGTCGTTTGACTGTGATTCTCCCAAGCAAACATGGAAGGCAGTCGATAAGCACACGAAAATGTTGGAAATATTGATGGTTGTTTTAGTATGAATATTTAGTACTTACCAAAAGTGAGGGAACTGAGCTGCAGCATTCCGTTTATGTCTAAGACCAATGTGTTCCCCAGAAACTGGACCAAAAAAATTCTAAATTACCCAATT
>JAQHUG010000166.1:2678171-2691417 GCA_028555095.1 Dicrostonyx torquatus
CTTCTTAGACCGAATTGGAGGGGGGAGGGCCTTGGGCTTCCCATAGGGCAGGGTATCCTGCCCCATCTTAGGAAGCAGGGGGAGGGCAGTGGGGTAGTGGGGGAGCGGGAGGGCCAGGAACAAGGGGAGCAAATGTAAATTTTTCTTTTAACAATAAAAAAAAATACAGTAAACCTTGGACAACTAGAGCCCTGGTTTTCTAAATAAAAACTGTTGCTGACCTAACTATTCTTATGACAGTGTATTTGGTAGACTAAAGTTAGAAAACATATTTTGTAAGGATTATTTTAGTCTAAAAATGGCATTTATTCCTTGTTCCTGTTTATTTCTGTAATAAATTACGTACTTACTGGTTTAAAACATTATAAATTTATTATCTTGTATATCTGGAGATATAAAGCCCAAATAATGCTATCAGTAGTACTACAACTCATTTGGATTTCCTAGGGGTGAATACTCCTCTATTATGTCAACTATTATGTCAACTAAGGTCTATCCACCTTCAGATAGCAACCTGTGCTTCACCCCTCTTCCACTGGTGCTAATGTTGGATCCACTCAATCCAGGATGCTTTTATTATTTTAAAATTTTAACTAAATGATATATGTCCTATGTCCCCAATGTCAGTAATATTATCACAGGTTCTAGCAGTTAAGACACAGATATATTTGGAGGCAGCCAGTCTATTAAACACATGGGTCTTTGGTCTCTAGCTGTACTCATACAATCATGCCACTCTAGAGGGAAGACAGCCGTAAAGAATGTAAAACACTCTAAAGATGACTACGGTAAATCTGTATTTTTTGTTCATTTTAGTGAAAACAGATTTTGTTCTCACATAATATATCCAGATTACGATTTCCCCTTTCTTCACTTCTCCCAACTCACTTGCCATCCAGAGCTACCCCCTTCTGTCTCTCACTAAAAAATGAACAAACTTCTAAGGGATAATAATACAATAAAACATATTAAAATAAAACAAAAGGTAATACACGGGAGCTGGACAAGACAAACAAGGAAAAGCACCCAAGAGAAAGCATGAGAAGCGAGACCCACTTCCTTGTACACTCAGGAATCTCATTTAAAAAAAAACAGTAAACTGGAAGCCATGTTATATACACAAGAGATTTGGTGCAGACCTGTGTAGGCCCTGTACATGTTGCCTCTGTCTCTGTGAGTTCATATGAGCTTTGATTATTTTGGTTTAGAAGGCCTTGGTTTCTTGGTATCCTCCATGCCCTCAGGCTCAGGGTCCCCTGATCCTTCAGGGAGAGGATTTGATAAAGACATCCCATGTAGGGCTGAACATCCCAATGACTCTCATTCTCTTCATATTATCTGACTGTGGGTCTTCTTATTTGTTTTGCAGGAGGATGATTCTCTGATGATGGTGAGTAAGTGCTGGTCTATAGATATGGCAGAATGTCATTAGGAGTTATTTTATTGCTATGTGGGTTTTGTTGGTGTTTGTTTTTAGAACAATAATATTTGGCTTTATCTTAGGTCCCTTACTATGTAGTCTTTGGTCGGAAAAACAGTGCCTAGAATGGGTATGGGTTTCATCTTGTGGAGAGTGCTTTCAGTCAAAGCAGATATTGGTTGGTTATTTCATCAAGCTTTGTGTCACCATTAACCTAGTATATCTTGCAGGGAGGATACCATTGTATAGCAAAGGGTTTATTGGTGACTTGCTGCTTACACTTCTCTTTTCGTAGCAAATGGTGAGGGCATTCCTGTACCAAAGACATTAGAACATAGGGAGAAGCCTCTGTAAGCACAGCTCAACTTTTCCATATTCAATGATTTGTGTAGGTGTTATATTCAGCAATGGAATCTTTCTGTTAGTTTGTGGAGAGCAATCTATCATCTCTGGAACAGTCTAGGTTCTTTGAAGATCCCCATAGAACACCTTTGGCTAACAACTCAATTATATGTAGCCCAATTCAAGGTATTGGAAGCTTCATTTGGTGATAAGAGTTGCCCAGGTGGGGCTCTGTCTCCCTCTTTATTTTGGTGATTTCATTTAGATTGCTTTTATATATGTATATAGTTTGGGAAGTTTCTATTATATTAGATTCCATTAATCCCTCCAATGGCTCTTACTGCTCTTAGCTCTCTCCCCACATATCTGCCTCCCCAAGTTGCTCCTCACATTTCAGGCCCCAACCTGTTCATAATTACCAATTCTCTTTCCATTTCCAAAAGGGACTTATGTCCCCCTATCCCTGTGTTCACAAAAACAGACCGTGAGCTGGATTTGCTCTTAAGACTACAGTTTGCTACCTCCTGTAGTTAAATTTTCCCCAAATCCAACTTAGATATTTCAAACAGGAACAAATTTAATGCAAAGAATTAGAAATTCATCCAAGCATTGCAGCAGATGAAGAGAATGAAGTGAAAACATAGCTGTGTGATTTCAGAAATCCCCACAGTAGCAGCCCGAAGGACACAGTTGAGGCCTGTCGTTCGCAACACTGGCCTGTGAAATCTTCAGGAGGAAGCCCTGAAGTGCTAGAGACCTGTCATAAGACACAACCAACTAGAGATGCAGACAGTGTCTTGTTCCATTCTTCCATCCAGCCTTCCACACTGAAGATGTGTGTTTGTAGCATAGTATGGAAACAAGAACCTCTGGTAACAAAGTCTGGGGAACCTTATTTTCTTTGTGTTGAACTTAGGATGGTTTGAGTAGTCTTCAATACCATTAGATAGTACCTTACTTAGAAAAGTAGTAACATTTGATTGGAAAATAATTTGAGGTATGTGTGGTACTAAGAAACACAAAACACAGGAACACAAAAGTAATGTTTTTTGAAACATGAATGGGAGTCTTTCTGCCCTGTTGTATAGTTTAGCTGATTGTAAACTACAAAGGTATGAATATGTACATTTTGTGTTTGTTTTTCTTTCTTTGTTTTATAAAGTATTTGCTGGCTGTTATTACAGATTTGAGATGAGTCTCAGCTGGCCTACAGTACTGTGTCCATTTCCTTTTGTCCGTCTGATTGTGCAGACATACCTTAAATTTCACTACATTATTGTCTTTCTCATAAGAAAAAAATTCTGATAATATTTAATACATGATTTGGCTAGTCATGGAATTTTAGAATAAATATAAAGTCGCTAATATAAAATTAATGCTAAATATGCATTATTTACGCTTCCTTATTATACTCTGAAGTTGAATAACTTAGAGAATTTTAAATAAGGAACAAATTATCTTTGAATTTTCTTTTACATCAAATCTCCTAATTTAGCATTTTTTAAAAAAAAATCAGGTGTATGTATCTTATTTATAATTATCCAGTTATGATGGCATCTGTAATCAAAGCTTTTGGGAGGATGCATCAGGAGCATTTCTGCAGGTCAAAAGCCATCTTTGGTTACATGCTAGTTAGGGTTTCTACTGCTGTGAAGAGACAACGTTAGTGCAGCAAATGTTATAAAGTAAAAACATCTCATTGAGATGGCATATATTTTTAGAGGTTCAGTCCATTGTCATCATGATGTGACTTGGTGGGATGCACGCAGATATGATGCTGAAGAAGTAGTCAAGTATCATCTTCATTTGCAGGCAACAGGAAGTGGTTTAAGACACTGTGTGTGGCTTGAGTATCTATGAAATCCCAAAGCCCACCTCCACATTGAAACATTTTCTACAAAAATGCCACACCTACTCCAACAAAGCCACACCTCCTAATAGTGCCACTCCTTTACAAGGTCGTTTTCTTTCAAAGGAACACAGGCTACATAGTGAGTTTGAAGCCATCTGTGGCAATAGCATAAGATTATTAAAAAAACAAAACAAAATAAAATTTCTAACTATGGCATAGGATCTAAGGAGAAACCAGTTCCCAACTATAGGTATATCTATTCAAAAATGTCTAACTTTTAGATGCCCTCAGACATTCTAGTGGGAGGTTTTACCTTTATACTTTCTTCACATACTCCTTTCCTCAGGGTATTCCTTCTCACCCTCTCCACTGTGGCAACCATCTGGTCTCAGAGAAGGCAACTAGCATATCTCTTTTCATGTGCCTTTGCTAGTCATGGATCTTCAGATAAACAGAACTGATAAGAGCTGTGTGAGTACATGCTGTCTCATGTATATGTATGTGTGTAGAGGATGTGATCTATTTAAAAAAAAAAGAACTAGCTCATGAAGACAGATGCTAAGTCCCAGGATCTGCTATCTTCAGAAATCCAAAAAAAAAAAAAAAGCTATAAACCAAATGTAGTCTAAACCCAAAGACTTGAGGACTAGGGAAGCAAATGTTGGGGTTCCTATTCCACCAGAAGGAGACTGATAGCCGAAACAATGAGTCAGAGAAGAAGAGGTCAGGTTCTGTTTCTTCTTTCCTTTAGGTCTTCCATGCATTACTGGATGCCACTCCAGTATGCTGAGATCTTCCACAACTCCCTCACAAACGCACCCAGAAATAATTCTTAACCAGATGTCTGGGCATCATATAGCCAACTTGACACATAAAATTAACCACTATCATGTGACAAATAGGATAAATACCATGTGGTTATGTTTACTAATTTTGTGGATTTGGCTATCCTTGATGGAGAATAGTATTCTCCTTTAGGCTCTCACCCTAATACATGATCCTGTCCAGATCTAATAAGCTGAACTTGTGCTTTCTACTTGCTGTGTTCCTTTTGTTCATGGCCTGTGGCCAGGACTTGGGGTAAGAAAAGAGGCAAATTATAATATTCATGCTACAAACAGTACTCTATACCACCTTGAACAGATGGCTCGAAGTACATTCTATTATTACCTTTGGTTATTAATGACTTTCATTTAAAAGTTTCAGCACAAAGCCAAAAAGCATGCTTTACTTTTTGCTTATTATTTAAAGATATATAAAAATTCAACAAAAAGTATAATTTTCTTATAAACTGCATTATTCTAATTTTCATTTTAGGAGGGAACATGCTTTTTGGTATAGTAACTTGATTTTAAAAAGTTGACATTATTTGCAATGGGTGATATCACATGAGAAAGTCTTTTAAAATGGAAGCATGGACCTCTCACTTTTATAGCACATTACATATTTTATGCATATGAAAATTTCCAGTGTTAAAACTATTGTTTTAGAAGATGAAGATTGAACACATGTAGCTTCCTCATTGATTATACAAATAATTGTAATAGTGCCTTAAGAATTTTCTAGAGGCAGAAACTTAATGAAGAAGTATTCAGTTATGTTGTTCATGGTCTTTTTCTTAACTTTAGTACTTTATTGTTCTAGCTTGATTGGGCAGAGCTTCCACATATCCCACATATCCATGTCCAGGAGCTGCCTGCAGCCTCCACACTAGGAGCTGCCCTGCAATGAGTCAGAAATCAGGAGTACAGCTACACAGTAAAGCCCTCAACTGAAGATTACCCCAGAGGCAAGAGCAAGTGAAGAATTTGCTGTCAGCTTCTGGCATTCCTCCATGTAGAAGAAAAGAGTACTGGCTAATAGAGGCCAGAGGTCTCTCTGGCCTTGGGATGAATTCCAGTTTTCAATCACTGAGTAGTAGAAGGGAGAAGGCCTCGCCGAAGGGTGTGGATAGTAAAACCTCTCCTGTGAAGCAGAAAATCAGCTGGAGCAACCCATTCTTAAGTGATACCCTAGCATCACTAACTTGTTTCAGCTGACTCTAATTACTGTGCACTTTGTCACACCAACAGAAAGATGAACATTACTTCTAGATATTTCTACAAACATGCACTAGCATATATTTACAAGATTTTTTTCATTTGCTTATTTTCTTGCCTTTAATATTTGACTTTTATCAAAATAAAAAGCTCCACAAGCAATATTAGGAAATAAATTAATGTTTATGATGATGTACATGTACAAAATCTGGAGGTTAAATACTGAGTTGAAAACACTTTGGAAAGAAATCCTTTTCAAAACGTCTCAGGTGGAAACTTGTGGCAGAACATGTTAACAAATCAGAAGATCAAATTTTATATTAGAAAGTATAAATTTCAAAATTCTCAGGCTGGAATTATCATTTATTTTCTGTAAATTAACTTCCTTATTTTGAGTTCTTTATGAGAAATTTAGGGTCTGCTCTACAAATTCACTGGTTTTGAGAAAGACCAAATTACAAACAAACTGAGAAATCAGTTTGAAAATCCCCCAAACATCATCACAATGTATGATTCTTCATTTTAGGATCTGCATCATCTTATTTTACTCACTATTGGATGGTGTCAGTGATGCCATATTCTATAGATCTCTGACATGTTTGAAGATGACACGCTTATCTAAAATGTATCTTTGTTTGACTTGAAAACATACGTAATTTTGACTACAAGTTCAAATATACTAGGTGGTTAACTACTAACCTATATTCCTGTTTATCCTAAACAGTTGGTAATAATAATTTTCAGGCACTAGAAATTTGCATTACATTTTTAAATTAGTTATATAGGTACAATGCCTTGAACAAGAGTAAGAACAATTGTATAGTATGTTATAACAAAATTAACTTCAAATTTTATCAATATACAAAATTTTATATAATATACTGAAGTCCAATCCAATGTGAAACATTCAAAACTAGTACTTGCTTTTTAAAAGCAACTTTTAAATCTACCTTTTTTATCTTATATCTATATCCTCCATTTTTCTTTTCAGAGTAGATTTAATAATCTATGCTTTTATCCTATCATATCTATATCTCACTTTTTTATTTTCAAAACAAGATTATATCTATATCTTCCTTTGTATGGAAGAGGGCCTGCTTCTTTGTCCCAGCCACCTGGCTAGATAAGCCCTGAAATAACCACACAGAAATTGTATTAATTAAATCACTGCTTGGCCCATTAGCTCTAGTTTCTTATTGGCTAATTCAACCCGATTCTATTAATCTGTATATTGCCCCGTGGCAATGGCTTACCTGGTAAAATTCAGCACAACTATCTCTGGCAGCAGATCCATGGTATCCCCCCTCTCTCTGCTTTCTTCCTCCCAGAATTCAGTTTTATCTTTCCCACCTACCTAAGTTCTGCCCTATCAACAGGCCAAGGCAGTTTCTTTTTCTTTATTTATTAACCAAGAAAAGCAACACAAAGAAGGGCCTCCCATATCACTCCTTTTTTTTCTTTTCAGTACACATTAAATAATCTACCCATTTATCCTATATTTACATCCCCTTTTTTTCTTTTCAAAACAATAACCTTGAATTTCTAATTTCCTTTATTTAGTTTTTTTCCTATTATCCATAACAACTTGTAACCAAAACACTAAACAAAGACAAAGAGCCATTATCCATTTTTGAGGAATGTGGGCATAGTGTTCTAGGTGACTTCCTGCTGAGTGGGGGTGATATGATCTTATGGGTACCCCCAAAAAATATAAGATTATGGTAAGTTTTCACTGGAGTATTCTGTGAGACTGGATCATCTTAGCCAGGTTCATGAAGCTGTTATGGATGTAGAACTCATAGGAAATTGCAATAGGGGTGCTCTAAAAAGTTGGAACATCTGGGCCATATGTTCATATAGGAGATTTTTCAGTGGGTCTTTCTGATCATATTTTATTTTTTCTTAACCACTTAAGGCTGACTAGTGGGGCAGTTATGCTCTATGAAACACAACTATGCTAGTTCTTTGTATAGAGTTGATCATGTATTTAAGAATATTTGTAGATATATAAAAGTTATATACATATATTTGTAATAACAATAAATAAGAACATGAATTTGGAAAAAGAGTACTGAGGATTACATAGGAGGCTTTGGGGAAAGAAGAGAATGCCCCCATTCTGATATAGTTATATTGTTTTTAAAAGATTGTGAAATATATGGAAGGCTTAAATTACAAAGAGTTATAAGACTACATATACCCAGACATCAATGAGTGCTTTTAGTTAAAGCACTTGAAAGTTGAATACCGTTTATGTGTCTCTTTTTCCCTTTTGCTTAATGTATTTTGGGATAACCATAATATGTTTGATGCTAGAGAGGCTGTAGACAAAGCATACACCTGTTAAGACTCCCAACAATCCTTAGTGACAATGTGTGGTGTCATTTAGGCACTATCTTCTCTACGCCAGGTGATAAGTAGGATTTATGAGCTATGTGGTGTTTAATTAAACTCTTGATATCATAAAGAGCCATTTATACCAATGATTCAAATAAAATCATGATTGACTTAAAAATCTTAGGCTTAGGTAGTCTTGTCCTTTCTATTATTAGTAATAATGATCCTGCCACTTATAGAAAGTAGAATTTATGTCTTAAAAGCAGGATATTTCATGTGAAGTATGAATAGACGAAAACTGCAAATGTTCCAAAGTTGAATTTTGTCAGAGACTGAGGATTGGTAAGATAGGAGGGGTGACTTTCTTTCCTAATTAAAGACATGACTTACAGATATTAGATAAACTCTTTGTATTACATGTGAGGTAAAATATGTTGAATGTTTCCATGTTTCCATTGACACCTCCTTGGTTACTTCACTGCAGTTGCACCTCTCATCTCAAAAGAATTTAGTGGCACTAACATGGAAGAGTAAGTATTGTAGCACATGACAGAAAAATATCAGTATACTACTTACTACAAAAGACACACACTCACACACAAGCACACAAACACACATGCACACACACACACACACACACACATGAGAGAGAGAGAGAGCAGAGAGCGCAGAGAAAAAGAGATAGCAGAATGTTAAAATATACTGAAATTGGATAGGAATATAGTAAATAGAAAGTCAAGTACATGGAGAGTGGGAAGTCAGTTGGTTTCTCTGGAGAATAACTTGACAAAAGTTTCTATAGCCGTAAACTTTTTTACTCCTTGGGATTCTTCCTTGGGAAAATATTTGGAGATATTTCTGAAGATTTATGTATTGTGATATTTATTGCAGTGTTATTTAAGAGTACACAGTTAAAAACCATCCACATAAATGTCCACCGATGAGCACTTGGTAAAAATAAATTAAGGTGTATCTGTGTGATTTATTATTGTGTAGCAGTTTATAATCATATTTTCAAAAGCTAGCTGATGAAATGGGGAAATGTTCACAATACAATAAATTAAAACTGTCAGATACAAACAAACAGCATAAATAGCTACCGCTTATTGAACATTAATTTTGAACTATCTTTATAAACACATCATTTAATAATCTTCCAACAAATGTGAAGAAATGTTATTGTTATTCTCAATATATGTGCCTTATATCTGAAGTCACAGGTTACAGTGCATTTCTCACCTAAGTTCTACTATAATATAGTTCATATAGTATATAGATCAACCTCTAATATGTAAGGATCACTTGGGTATAAATCTCCATGTTACTTTCTAAGATCTGAGAATTACATGTTCAAGGGCTGAAGGAAGTAAAACTAGATTGTGAATAGTATTCCATCATCTAGCGTACATTAAATTAGTCTGGCCTTGGATAATAATTCCATCAAGAGTTTTAAGGAAGGAAGATGATTTTAATTGTTTGGGATAATAATAGAAGACCTGTCAACTGACAAAGGCCATACCAGTGGGGTATAATGAAAGAGTTGGGGAGATAGATAGATAGATAGATAGATAGATAGATAGATAGATAGATAGATAGAGACAGTGACAGAGAGAGCAAGTTTTAGACACATGGTGGTGGGCAAAGAATTAACCTCTAAGACAAGACAAGGAAGGTGTAAATGCTAAGATTCAGAAGATATGGATGCAGTTAATTCCTAACATGATTGTTCAAAGACACAGCATATTTAGTGATGTGGGAAACTCTATGTATGGTAATATACAGAATAGATCACCTTGAATTTGCTTTTGAAGATATGTTCGGTGGGGAATGTCTTTACAGAAGGCATGCAGAACTAGATAATGTCTGTGTACAAAGAAGAAATTAGTGTGTCAATTATATAAATAAATGGGGGATTTATTGGCAAATGAGTTATTTCAGTCACAGGCATAGCAGAAATTTGCACAAAAAAGAATTAAGAGGAGAATTCTCAAGGAGGTATGGAAAGGAGTATAAGAGTTGCCTAAAGAGTTTCCAGATTATCAATAAAGCCAGTGTCTACTCCAGAGATTCCCTTGCATCCTCTATTTAAAATTGTAGACAGGTCTGAAAGAGTAGACTGAGATAAGTTCATGTTACATTTAATTTCAAGGCATACTTAAAGATACATAATATACATCTATCAAATAAATGAAAATGAAACATTTAAAAATTCAATTAGAATTTTTGAAGTGATATTTCCTGGAAATGTTTCAGTCAAGCTAACTCTGACCAGGTCCTTACTAGAGAAAGTACACATCAGGAGGTCAATTTCCTTTGTAAGAACAGACAAGCCTGGCAGAAAAAGTCATTTAGCATACTTCAACAGCAGCATAGAGTTTGCATTTTAATGTTTTATTTATAATTAGTGTGTCTTTGAAAGCATTTCTACTCATGTAAACTTTATAAGTAAACATATAAAAGGCTGTTTCATTCCCAGTGTATCCTGAATTTTTCAATGAAATTGGTAGCAGCTTTTATTTTTGTCACATCAATACAGTAACTAGACAAAACAAAAAAATCATAAAAGCAAATTGAACAGGCTGTCTACAATGGATGATTTAAGAAAAGTAATGATAGAAAAAAACTGACAAGACATATAGGTAAGCTGTTTAGTAAGAGAAAATAGATCAAAGTGAGACTGGAGCTTGCTCCAAGTGTTCCTTTGGATAACTAGTGTAGCAAGAACAACTTAGGTCCTTATTCTTGGCTATAGATTTGAAGGACCTAGACAGTGAGTGAATCCAGCTCCTCATGCAGGATATTTACAGATATGACCCTACTTTACCAAGGTTTCTAATCTGCAAAGAAAACATTCTGTGTAGATACTAAAGGAAAGGAGAAAAGTACCAGGAAATAACAATATAGTGAAGTCATCATTGTCCACATCTTGCTTGCTCAAACAGTTGCTAGTGTTAATATAGCAATATCTAAATGATCATGACCTCTTATGTTTTATACATGTTAATTTTAATAAATTATAACTCGTGTGATAGATTTTATAGTCATAAATTTTTATCTCAGGTTCAAAAGGACACCAATGTTAATTCAGTAAATTGTTGGTTCTTTGAGTCATATTTAACTATATTAAAACATTAAGAAAATTAAACACATATACATAAGTATATGTGTGTATGTGTGTGTGTGTGTATGCAGCTAGGTTGGGTACTATGTATGCTATTACCAATCAGGATATAATAAATTTAGACAAGTTAACTTCTAGAGTGGGAGATAGACTGTTAAGGGCTCTGTTGCAATATATAAAATATGAGCTGATCAATGAGGAACTGAATTCAGGTATGTTAATGTAGTCTGAGAATCAAAGAAAGACATCAGAAAAAATTTAGAAGAGCTAACTTTACATAAATACCCCTTACACATATAAGTTTAAACCCATGCATATGTGTGCACTTACACGTGCACACACACAGTGGCCATTTTCACATAATATTGCTCTCCTTTTGTGTTTAAACAGAATTAACATATCCATATGCTTGCTGTAGAGGATGTAACTGTCTCCTCTAAAGGCATATTCTTTCTGCAGATAGATCACAGGTCTTCACTGCTACTTTTCTAATTCCTTCCTTCCTTTGGAGTCAAAGGACAAGAGGTGAATACATCCAAAAGTCTGCCACTGGCAACACTGTTTCTCCATGTTTGGCTTCCAAACACAGTTCTTGAGAGAATAAAGGGTGAGTCATATGTAATGTAAGGGGATGTAAGAGTCAGAGACAATAAGCGTAAAAAAAATACTGTATGGAACAATCAGGATTTTATAATAGCTCTACATGGCATCTATTTTTCTACTTCCCCTTAGGGACAAACGATTTATGAGACTGAAGTGTGGCATCTCATTTTGATTTTTTTCTTCATTATACTTCACCACAACAAGGCTAATTTGACAATATCATGAAGAATAATCTTTAAAATTTGTGATGGAATGGCTCATGTTTTCATACTCAGTCTAATAAATTCTGCACCGACACAGCCTAAAAGGTAGAGTGGCTACGCATCTTAGTAGTCTTGAAAATTTGCCGGTCCTTGTCCAGCAAATCTTTCACTTCTTTTTATTATTATTGTTAAAAGAAAAATTTACATTTACTCCCATTGTTCCCGGCCCTCCCGCTCCCCCACTACCCCACCACCCTCCCCCTGCTTCCTTAAGATGGGGCAGGATACCCTGCCCTATGGGAAGCCCAAGGCCCTCCCCCCTCCATCTCGGTCTAAGAAGATGTGCATCCATATAGAATAAGTTCCCAAAAAGCCAATACATGCAGAAGAGATAGGTCCCGGTGCCATTATCATTGGTTTCTCAGTCAGACCCCACTGGCAGTCACATTTTTGGTTAGTGTTACCCCAAGATATTTTGTTATTTTTGACTTTTGTAAAGGGTAAGATTTCTCTGATTTCTTTCTCAGCTTCCTTATCATTTGTACATAGGAGGGTTCCTGATTTTTTTTTTTTGAGTTGATCTTTCATCCTGCCACATTACTGAAGGTATTTATCAGCTGTAGGACTTACCTGGTAGAGTTTTGCAGGTCACTTATGTATAGTATCATCTCATCTGCAAATAGTGAAAGTTCAACTTCTTCCTTTTCAACTTGAATCCCCTTGATCTCCTTTTGTTGTCTTATTGCTCTAGCCAGAACATCAAGAACTGTGTTGAATAGATCTGGAGAGAGTGGTCACCCTTGTCTTGTTCCTGATATTAGTGGAATTGCTTTGAGTTTCTCTCCATTTAATTTGATGTTGAGTGTCTGCTTGCTGTATATTGCTTTTATTATGTTTAGATATGTTCCTTGTATTTCTTCTCTCTCCAAGACGTTTATCATGAAGGAGTGTTAGACTTTGTCATGTTGCAGGACGTCACAGGTTTGTTTTCTGGCTGCCCAGACTCCTGAAATAACCATACATAAACTGTATTATTTCAATCACTGCTTGGCCAGTTACTTAAGCATATTGCTAGCTATCTCTTTCATCTAGAACTAACCCACCTCCATTATTTTATATTTTACCATGATGGTGGTGGCCTACTGGCAAGGTTTCAGGTAACGGCTTGTACCTGTCTCCGGTGGTGACTCCATGGCTTCTCTCTGACTCTGTCTTCTTTCTCCCAGCATTCAATTTACTTTTCCCCACCTGCCTCTGTTCTGCCCTTCCAGGTCCAAGAAAGATTCTTTATTAACCAATGGTATTCACAGCATACAGAGGGGAATTCCA
>JAQHUG010000166.1:2701487-2717092 GCA_028555095.1 Dicrostonyx torquatus
AATTAAATTACAAATACTATGATCAAAAGTTATGGTTCTTAGTTTTAATCAGTAAATATATTCTTATAAACTTATGAAAATTCATATTAATACCTATGTTTACATAAATAATATCATTAAAAGAAAAATTGCTTATGTCAATTGGCAACATTATTTAGGGATTTATATTTTATAAACTGGTACTCATGATAAGTTTGTAAGATTAAGAATCCAATCTCAATTTGCTTGTATTTCATCTTAATGAATTTCTTCTCTAGCAAAGCATGTTGAGTCACTATCAACTAAAATATGATTTGTTATTTCTATATGCATAGAAATTTCCTCCCTTGAAATAACCTTTTACTCATCTCTCCCTATAAAAATCTCATACTCTAAAGCTTTTTCCAAATATTAAGTATTTTCATACCTATTATTCATATGATGGTGCTGTAATCAGTCTAGATACATAGGAATGGAAAATGGAATTGTTTTTTCAATATGAAATATATCATTAAATAACAGAAATTTATAAAGATAAATTTTAATGCTAGAAAACTGCAGGGCAATAAAAATAAAGAATAAACCATTGTAACCAGTCATGCCATGGGGTATATAAGATAATGGTTAAGACAATGAGAATTGCCTTTGAAGAATATGATGGGGCAAGGTCTTTGTACATTCCAGAAAGCAGAAGTTTACACACACACACACACACACACACACACACACACACACACACTTATTTCCCCCTCTTTGGAGTAACTGAAAACTTTAGTTTTTTATATTTGGTAGTTCTTAGCAGTGTTATATGTAGTCCATTTTCAAAGTAATATATAAAAGGCTTATGTTTCCATTAACAGGAATAACTAACACTGAACTTCATTCTCCTTCTTATATAGATAATTATGAAAATAGACCAAATACATAAGACAACTATTTTAAGACATTGAGAAGAGAGACATTCTTGAGCAAAAGAAAGCTCCTGAGGTGGGCTTCAATTGTGGTTCATTTCATTCTATGACAGAGTAGTAGCACTGAATGAGATCCCAGTAGGGTCCTTAATAAAGAAGGTAGATATTAAAGACTTTGTCTTTGGCATATAATGAATGAGTTTGGCATCTATGTAAGCTGCCCCAGAAGTTTGCATGAGGCAGGGCATGATGTTTGAAAAGCCTAGCAAAGGATTGTTTCCAGGAGACTAGTAGCAGGACAAAGATACTAATTATGTGAGGACCAACATGTGTAATAATTATGAAGCAGTTAGAGCTGAGACACCTCACTGAGCATAGACATTCATTAAAGGTCCCAGATACAATGCCCTGGGGAAAGGGAACTCTCTGGACTTAAAGAAAAACCTGAAATCAACTGTATAAACCATAAAACCAAGCCCAAGGTAATTGAGAGGCTCCACTATTCTATTAACTATTTGACAAAATAAAAGTGAATGGGGTTAAAATGAAGACAACTCAAAGCATATTTCCTATCAAGTAACACATATAAAATAACGATATTAAGCATAAGGAATTCCTTTTAAACCACCAGTGGAAAAGAGTCTTCCAAAATCAAAGAAAGAGGTGGCATAATGAATAGATGTTATAAAAATATCCTTTCTCCAAGAAAATAAACAGTATAGAAATAAATTGAAGTTACAGAATTAAGAAGGTAAAGCATTTAAAATGAAGTCCTACTGGATGATTAAGTAATAAATTAGAAACTGTAGAATAAGTAAAGAAAAACAAATTTAACATAAAACAGAAAAAATGTTCACTATGTAAAATATTATTATCTCCAGTAACCCGTGAGGCAATTTTAGAAAATGTAAAGTGTAAAGTCTCACAGAAAGTATCATCAAGATTCATCCATAGAACAAATGAATAAACACTGACTGAAAATGATGAAATAATACAATATCCATCCAAAGGCAGCAAAATAGCTCAAACCCAGAGTAACAGCTGTGTGGGTAAAAGTCAGGGAAAGAAGATTATGGCCAAATTGGGCCAAAAAAACTTGAGAGCTTTAGATGAACAGAATTACAAAGCAATAGTTATTCTCCAAAACCGTTATAAGAAATAAATAGAATATTTGGCTAATGCTTGTCTTCTATAAAAAAAGAAACCCAACTCATAAATATTGACCTACAAATGTTAAAGTCAGGGTAGCTGCACTAGCATTTCTGTCAGACACTTAATAATGATTAATACCACTTTTATACAATCCAATTTAGAGTAAAATAAAGTGGTAATTTTTTTTATTTATTTTCATGAGAATGTCACAATGATAGGCATAGACATAAAGCTTAGATGTGAGGAACAATATACATAACAGATTTGACATTTGTCAAAAATATTAGGAAATAGAGTCTGGCATTATATTGAAAAAAGGAGTAATATATACTAATCAAGCAGATTCACCCGATAATCATAAGGCATGATAATATTTAAAAATTAGTCACATTAACAAAATAAAAATAAAATCACCTCAATTAAAACCAACAACTTTGATACTTAACAGTAGTTGATGACAGACTCTCATAAAACTACTCATTGAAAATACCCCACCAATTTATAAATGATCTCTGTGAAATAAACTAAAATGAAACCTATGTAGGCAACAACTTTTCCTTAGTATCAAGAGTAAGGCAAGGGTTTCATTCATTACACTTTGCCTTCAACAAGCAACAAAATAAAGCAAAAGAAATACTAAGTAGTAAATTTGGAACTGAAAAAATAAATTTGTCTTTTTCATAGATAACAAAGTTGCATGATTGTGTGTGCAAAAATATTTGTGAAGCCTGGTAATGCTGTCATTGCTAAAGAATGAGCGTAGAGAAAGTCTATAACATAGAGATTATAAAAGTATCAATTAATCTTTATATACTGATAACAAATAAGTGGAAAACAACATTTAATATTCCTTCCAATTATAACATAGTTTAAATACTTAGTAATGTATTTCCAAGATATACTGAACATTGTTCTAACTGAACAATTAATGTTAAGTAAGTGATTAAAGCCAAAAAATTTCTTGAATAGATGTCTTCCAATTAAAAGATGCAAAACTATAAAAGTATGTCCAGATATGTGTGTTCCCAGTCAGATGAGGGATGGTAGAGCATTGCCCTTACCTCAGACATCTTTCAGAGGACAAGGCAGAAAGGGGGCCACTCCCTATCCAAATCATGCTTGGACCTATTCTGCTCTGAAAAGATAATGGCCACATCATGATAAAGTCTTTTAAGCTTCTATCCTTCACCTATCCCCCACCTCAAGGAACTGTTTTTCTCGGAAGTCATGTGACAGGCATTCTTCTAGTCTAACACATAGGCTTGGAAAGACCCTGCTTTGTGGAATACTGTGAAAATGTCATTGTTTATTGGAAATAAAGACTATAGACCAAAAAGACAACTATTAACCTCAAATAATCTATGTTGACATGAACTCTGGTATATTGATACAAATTTAATGTTATTTTTATTAAATTATATTATAATTTTTTCTTATTTAAGGTATTATACCTATGCAGCTAATTAAAAAATGTAATGTCTGGTTTTAGACCTTGAAAACTATGTACAATAATAAAGAAATAAGTTAATAGTTTGTCATCTTACTATAATCAATATAATCAGGTTAGGTATGTATTCAAGGTAATACAAAGACATGTTTTAGATACATTGGTGATCTTTAAATGCCTCTAAGCCCCATGGAATATGAAATGTAAGATGTTTAATACCCTGAGACACTTATGCTACTGAAAGCATCAGTTTGCATCATAAAACAATGATGGGCATCAAAGAACATCCATATGGAGTTTTCTTTCAGATGGCTTATTATTTTTAACTTTATCACTTTTTAATATTTTATTATATTTACTCCTTTAATCTGTGACTGTTCATGTGCCTTTATATTAAACTTTTATTGCCTCTTTAAAGACTGTTTTACTTTTTAAAACTGTTTATTTCCTTTTTAACTGTTTATACTATTTTTCTTCACTCTCTCAAGCCTACATACATTTTTTAAAACACATTTTGTCTTGTTTAGAAGCCTTTTATGTCTGAATCTGTCCTATTGTTTATTTGAAATATTTTTCTGACAAAGACGATTTTGAAATGGTAAGCAGTGTGGTCGCCTGCAGTGCACAAACACCTGTCTGTCTACGGTCTATGTGTTACCATATAGTTACTGAGCTGCTTCGGGCTAGGGGCTGGAGGTTGAAACATATGAAGACACACAGACAGGAGGACAACACAGACAGAGAAACAAACAGACCTCTAGTCACTGGTAAGAAGCCCTTTATTCAATAGCACCATGGAAGCTAATGGTCAGCTGGGCCAACAGGTGAAAACCTTATCCTCTGATTCTCAAGGCAAGGCAACACATGCTCATGAAGCACAGCTTTCAGTAACTTAAATCAGAAGTAAAGATCTCTAGCAGGGAAGAGTAGCTGGAGGCCAAGACTCCAAATGGTCCCAACATCTCCCCACTAAATTTTTTATAAGCTAGAAGACCCTCTTGTCTTAGGTCATCTCAGAAGAGTAAACCCTTACCCGTCTTTGGGAGGCCCCTTCCCTGTCTTAGGCGGGCCCTCTTCTGTAGAAGTTGCCCATCTATGGAGGAGTCTTCATTGTTTGTGAAATATTTGTAATCAAATTGGGGTTCATCCGAGTTACTGGCAAACAGGCTCAGAAGGACTTGCTAAATGACCATATGCTGCATTCCAATGGATTGTCTGATCTTACACAGAATTCAGAGATGAGTGTCCATGGCAACAGACATTAAGATTGCCACCAAGAGAGTTCCCAGTCGCCATTGGACCCAGCCTACCATTTGGGCTATGATATTCTACCAACCCTTTGGCTAAATCAGGGGACACACAGGTATTGACATAAGACATATGGTAACATGTAGATTAATAGAAGTGGGTCAATTTAAGTTGTAAGAGCTAGTTAAAAATAAGCCTAAAGCTACTGGCTAAGCTTTCATAGTTAATAAATCTCTGTGTGATTGTTTGGGAACTGTCTGGAAGGACAGAAAAAACTTACCAAGTTTTTAGAATTCTCAGTATATTTTGGATATTAGTCCTCTATCAGATGTGGACTTGCTGAAAACCTTTCCCCACTCTTTAGGCTGCTGCCTTGTCCAGTTATTAGTGTCCTTTCCCTTACAGAAGATTTTCAGTTTCATAAAGTCCTATTTATTAATTGTTGATCTTAGGGCCTGTATTAATAGTATTCTGTTCAGAAAAACCATCTCCTGTGCCAATGCATTCATGGCTATTCCCCACTTTCTCTACTATCAGGCTCAGTGTATCTGGGTTTATGTTGAGGTCTTTGATCCCCTTGTACATGAGTTTTGTGAGGGATAATAAGTAAAGGTATATTTGCATTTTTGTATTTGCAGATACTCAGTTTGACCAGTATTATTTGTTGAAGATTATTTTATCCATTGTGTATTTCTGGCTTCTTTATGAAAAATCAGGTGTCTATATGTGTATGATTTGTGTCTTGATCTTCACTTCTATCCCTTTATCAATGTGTCTATTTTTATGCCAATATCATGCTGTTTTTATTATTATATACCTATAGTACAATTTCAAATCAGAAAAGGTGAGACTTCTAGCAGGTTTTTATTGTTCAGAGTTGTTTTAGCAATTCTGCGTTTCGTGTTTTTCCACATGAAGTTGAGAATTATGAAGTTGAGAATTATCCTTTCAAGTTATATAAATAATTCTGTTGGAGTTTTGATGGGGATTCCTTTGAATCTGTAGATTGCTTTTGGTAGAATGGCCATCTTTATTATGTTAATCCTACTGATCCTTCAGCATGGGAAATATTTCCAACGTCTTGTATCTTATCCAATTTCTTCACAAAATTGATGCTTTGTTATACAAATCTTTCCCTTGCTTGGTTAGATATTTTATATAATTTGAGGCTATTGTATAAGGTGTTATTAACATGGTTTCTTCCTCAGTCCCTTTGACATTTGCTTGGAAAAGGGATACTGATTTATTTCAGTTAATCTTGTATTCTTTCACTTTGCTAAAAAATGGTGTGATAGTTCTAAGGTAGAATTTTTAGGATCACTTGTTTATACTATCTTATCATCTTTAAATAATGATGATTTGGCCTTTTCCTTTCCAATTTGTATCCCCTTGGTCTCCTTTGTTATCTAATTTTTGTAGGTAAGACTTCAAGTATTATGTTGAATATGTATAGAGAGAGTGGACAACCTTGCATTGTTTCAGGTTATAGTGGAATTACTCTGAGTTTTTCTCTATTTCATTTGGTAATGGCTTTGTTCTTACTGTAAACTGTCTTTATTATGTTCAAATATGTCCCTTTTATCCCTAATTTCTCTACGACTTTTATCATAATAGGGTGTTAGAATTTATCATAGGCATTTTCTTCATCTAGTGAGATGATCATGTATTTTGTTTTCTTTTAGTGTTTATATGGTTTATGTGTTTGGTTTTGTTGATAGACTTTTAATGACTGCTTCTATTTGCTTAGGGGTTATAGGTCTATTTACATTGTTTATCTGTTCTTGATATAACTTTGTTAATTAATACCTATTGATAATTACCCATTTCTTTCAGATTTTTCAAATTTTGTGGTGGACAAGTTTTTAAAGTATGTCCTTTTAGCCTGTGGATTTCTTTGATATATGTTGTTATATCCCATTTATTTTTTTTATTTTGTTAGTTTGCGTATTTTCTGTCTTTTACTTAGTTTGGATAAGGGTTTGTCTATCTTGTTGATTTTCTAAAAGTCCCAACTTATTGTTTCATTGATTCTTTGTATTATTCTCTTTGTTTCTATTTTATTTTATTTCAGCCCTCAATTTGGCTATTTCTTGCTTTCTACTCCTCTTTGGTATGCCTTATTGTTTTCGGTTCTAGAATTTTCACATGTGCTATTAAGTTTTAGTATGAGATCTCTCCATTTTGTTTTTAATGAAGGCACTTAGTTTTATGAAAGTTCCTCTTCACATCACTGTCATTGTATCCTATAAGTTTAGGTATGCTATGTATTCATTTTCATTAAATTCTAGAAAGTCAATAGTTTTCTTTCTTCATTTCCATCTTTATATACTTTTCATTCAGTAGAAAGCTCTTTGATTTCCCATGAGATTCTACTGTTGTTGATATCTAGATTTAGTTCATTGTGGAAACAGTTATTTCAGTTTTCTTATTGTATCTGTTGAGACATCCTTTTTTATGTTGATAATTTTGGAGAAAATTCAATGCAGTGCTGATGAGAAGATATATTCTTTTGTGTTTATTTCTGTTAATCCCATTTCACTTATAATATATGTTATCTCCAGTATTTCTATTTTTAGGTTTTGTCTGGATGACCTGTCTGTTGATGGGAGTAGAGTATTGAAGTCTCCCCCTATCAGTGTGTGTATGTGCATGTGTGTGTGTGTGTGTGTGTGTGTGTGTTTGTGTCAATGTGTGACTTAAGTTGCAATAGTATTTCTCTTACAAATTGGGTGCCCTTGTGTTTGGGACATAGATGCTAAGAACTTAAATGTCATCTTGATCCATTTTTCTTTGATGAGTATTTAGTGTCCTTTCATATCTCTTTTGATTAGTTTTGGTTTGAATTTTATTTCCTTGGATATCAAAATGGCTAATACCATAGTGCTTCTTATGTCCATTTGCTTGAAATAGTTTTTCAAACCCTTTAACCTGAGGTAATGCCTATCTTTGGTACTGAGGTGTGTTTCTTAGATGCATCAGAATGGTGGATTCTGTTTTCTCATCCATTCTGTTATTGTGTCTTTTTATAGGGAAAATGATAACACTGATATTGACAAATATCAATGTCCATTAGTTGTTTATTCCTCCTATTTTGTTAATGTTGCTGTTGGTTTTGGTAGGGGTGTGTGTGTGTGTGTGTGTGTGTGTGTGTGTGTGTGTGTGTGTGTGCATGCTTCCCTTTTTTTGATTTTGCTGGTTTGAGAATATTTATTTGTTTTCATGAGTGTTAACTTTTGTTTGGAGTTTTCCTTCTGGAACCTTCTGGAGGATAGATATGTAGAAATACACTGTTTTAATTTGACTTATAATGGAATATCTCAGTTTTTCCATCTAAGATGCTTATAATTGTTGCTGAATATAGTAGTCTAGGCTGGAATCACTGGTCTTTTAGATTCTCCAGTGCATATTTCCAGACTCTTCTGGCTTTTAGTTTCCACTGTGAAGTCACGTGTAATTCTAATAGGTCTGCCTTTACACTTTTTTGGTCTTTTCCCTTTGAAACTTTATTTGTTTTGTGTGTTCAGTGTTTTGATTATTACAAGGCAAGGGGATTCTCTTTTTTCATTCTTTTTTATTGGGGGTAGTTCTGTATGCTTTTTGTACCTTTATTGGCATCTCATTTTTTAGGTTAGAATTTTTTTATGATTTTGTTTTGTTATGATAAAGTATTTTCTGGGCCTTTGAGATGGAATTATTCTCCTTCATCTATTTCTATTATTTTAGGTTCTGTGTTTTCACACAGCTCCATATTTCTTGGATGTTTTGTGTTTCTTTGATCAATGTATCCATTTCTTCTACCATATCTTCAGTGCCTGAAATTCTTTCTTCCATCTTTGGCACTCTTTTGTTGAAATGTTCCTCTGAAGTTTCTGTTACAGCCTCTAAATTTTTTCATTTCCAGAATACCCTCAGTTTGTGTTTTATTAATTGGTATCATTTCTATTTTCATATATTTTGAATAGTTTTATTTGCTTCCTTTGTTTGTTTGTGTTCTTGCATTTCTTTAAGGGGATTATTAATTTCATACAATTTTTTTTCTTATTTGTGTTTTCATTAGGATATTTATTAACTTATCCTTTGATGTCCTCTATCATTTTTATATAGTTGACTTTAATGTCTTTTTCTTGTGCTTCAGCTAGGTTGGAATGTCCAGGGCCTGTGGTAGTAAGATAGCTGGATTCTAATGGAGACATATTGTCTTGACTTTTAATGCATTTTTTTGTTTGTTCGTTTTTTAATAATCTGAGGTCTAGACATCTAGGTTTGGAAAGAGTATAGGTCTAGGTGATAATATCTGGATTTGTCTTTGTAAGGTGGGTGTTTTATGTTTCCTCCCTTGATTTTAGCAAAGCATGATTGATGTCTGTTACCTGTTTACTAGCTTGCTGTGTGTTCATACGGAATGCCTAGTTGTGTTGGAGGCTGGTAATAGTAAGGTGAGTTGTGGGGAAGATGGAAAAGGAAATGGTCTGATCCTTTGTTGATAGGGTAAGGGAGGAAAAAAGGATTTCATTAGGTTTCCTGTTCATAGAGCTAGTGATGAATCTCAAGGATGGGGAAAATAATCTACTGAGATGTAGAACATGTGTGTATCCTATTTCAACCTAAGGGTTGCCCTGGGAGGAACAGGAACTTAAGTTAGCAAGGAGTGTCTACTGAGGTTTGGCTTTGGAGCAAAGCCACAACTTGGGGTAGAAATTTTAGAAGGGGTGGATGTCTGGAGAAAAAAAAAAAGCAAGAGAATGAGGAACACAGTCATTCTGGAGAACCCAGAAGACACAGACAGGAAACAAAATGTTTAATATGGAAGAGAAGAAACAGGAGTTACTAGAGAGAAGGTAAAAATCCATGAGGCAAAACAGATAAAAATAAATGGGTTAACTTAAGTTATAAGAGTTAATGGATTGGGCTGGAGAGATGGCTCAGTGGTTAAGAGCATTGCCTGCCCTTCCAAAGGTCCTGAGTTCAATTCCCAGCAATCACATGGTGGCTTACAACCATCTGTAATGAGGTCTGGTGCCCTCTTCTGGCCTGCAGGCATATACACACAGACAGAATATTGTATACATAATAAATAAATAATTTTTAAACAAAGAGATAATGGATCAAGCCTAAGCTAATGCCTAGCTTTTATAATTAACAATAAGTCTTCTTATCATTATTTGGGAGTTGGCTGGTGGGACAGAGAAAGACTCATTAAATAACCTCAATTTAGTCATAAAATAATCCAACACAAACAAAATTTGAAGGTCACTCTATGAAAGTGTCAAGGTCATGAATAGACAAGAAAAGATTGGTGAACTATTACTGTAAGAGATATGCCAGGAAAACTGTCAAATAACTTCACTGAGGGTTCTTCCCTGAATTTTGGAAGAGAAAAAGTCCACTAATGGAAAAATAAACCTAGCATCTATGATGGTTTAAATTCTAATATCGCATCCATAATCATTCTTAGTTTTGACTATTTTCTTCATCTGGGTAAGGGTAAAAGGTGAAGAAGGTATTGCCAGGTGCTTTCTGAATTTTTGTTATCAATTTTCTGTTAAATCTAACCTGGCATTGAATTGCAAGAAAAATAAATGTCAAAAAATCCCCTGTAATATTATTTAACTTCTAATAGATGCCATGAAACCTACAAATACAAATGTATAATATATGTGTGGTCTCCTTTAACATATTCTACATTTCATACTTCAAAATTCTGAATAAGGTCAATACTGTTGTTTCCAGGTGAGATTAAAAAAGAGTTGGTTTGAAATGGAGATATGAACTATTTTCTTTAAGTAACAGCTTGTGAATGTGGAGTTTTGTGCCATAAATGAAAAACCATATTAAATATAATTGTCACCAGATTTTATCTGTTTAGCATTAACTTTCAAAGTACTAGATTCATATTTATGAGTGAAGTCTTGTATAGATCAATGTAACTTATGGGGTCCACATCTTATAAAATCACAAGGAGAGAATTTTCACTTAACTATTTGAAAGACATAGACTCTGTCATTTGAATTCTTTTTTCTTTATCTCTCTTATTGATCCTCTAGTATCAAACAAGTGGTATATTAATGATAAATACAATGAATAACTATAAAATTTCCATTATTGCCGCAACATTAAACTGAAGGAAAAGAAAGAAAATGGTAAAGTCATCAGCTTTATTTATTTATTTATTCTATTTGAACTTTATTAGTTCCTACAAATTCTCATTTAGGAATTCTTCAATTCTTTCATTTTAAGTGACAATGTTTTTCATGTTTGTTTAAAAATTATACAAATTACTGTGCACAACAATGCTGACAGCATCTCTCCAAATAATGGGAAATTTCTACTTCTTTACAAGACACTGTTTGGAAAACATGATTCTAATAGATGGACAATCAGCCATTCTCATCAGGCAGTTTGCTGAAATATAAGAATTCTAAAATCAGGGTAACCAATTTTGCTCCATGTTGACAGTTTTAACTACAGATTATAAGACAAGCACTCCAAATGTAAGACAGCTCTAGAGCTTGTTAATTCTTCTACCTTATGAGTATCTGAATGCCACCCTCTGGTTTTCATATGCTTCCTCTGTCCCATTTTTCTGTAGTATTTCTGTAATGAAAGTGTCCAAGTAGAGAAGTCTGTTTTCATGTGTCACCTCTTCAAAGTGAAGCTTCTCATAATTCTTTCCCTGTCAAGTTGGCATCCTTTCAGATTTTACTGGCCAGAATTATGTTGCTTTTTCTACTCAATTACTCATGGTTTCCAATTGAATCCTATGTGGAGAACGGTTAACATTTCTGGAAATTGAATGCTTAGTGACACCTAGTTAGGGTTAACAATGAGACTAGCTTACTGGATGTTGAATTGGTGGTGTATCTGCTAAAATGAATGTGAATTTACAATGTTGCCAAGGAAAGGGGATTTCATAAGTAATATAGGAAAGAGTGTACCTGAAATGAGAAAATGGGGAGATCACGTCATCTGTTTGAGTGCCTGGAAAAGAGGACAAGCAGTGTAAGGAGTTCCAAGGATGGGGAAAGCTACATAGACAGTTAAGGTAATGAAGGGCTCCAGTACTCCTTCAAAACAAAGGAGTCTGTGGACCACCTGGCAGTGGGCTGAAAATAGCAGACAGATTTTAAATACAAGCGACATTGTGAGATTTGCTCTATGGAGTAACTTCATTGTATTGCAAGGAGAGACTGCTCCCCGCCCCCCCATATTTGACGCTGTTTATTTTCTGGTCTTATTTAGTACCTAGCATTCATGTTCTGATAGGCATGAGTTTTCATGAGTGATAGAAAGGGGATCTTATCTTGTAACCTACATTATACATGAATGCTAAGAAGGGTAACAAAATGATCCCTCTCTGGAAGTCAGTCATTCTGAGTTATGCAACTGAGCAAACAGCCATTTTTTTTCTGACTTTCAAAGAGGGATCATTTTGTTCCCCTTTCTTAACTCTTCCATCTATAGGAACAAGAGCTCTGGAGGAGAACAGAGTGTGCTGGAAAATGCTGAGAGCTGGACCCAGGCAATTCGGGTTTATGCCTCAGTCTTCTCACTGATAAGAGAGTCCACCATCACATCTCTATTTCAGTGTTTTAAGAATTAAACACATTTTAGATGAAGTATCTACATATTTAAGTGTGAATAAAATAAATTTGTAATAATTATTTCTTAATTTTTCTCTTGTAACTGAACCTGGAAACAACCTAGATGCCCCTCAATGGAAGAATGGATCCAGAAAGTGTGGAATATATACACATTAGAATACTACTCAGCGGGAAAAAAATGACATCTTGAATTTTGCATGCAAATGGATGGAAATAGATTAGATGCTTCTTTAAGAAGGCACTAGCTTAAATTAGCTTATACAACTAAGTAACCTAATGAAATCTAGTAAAACCAAGACAAATTTAGGAAATTGGTTTGGAAACATAGTAAAGAACAACTTAAAACAAGTACTCAGGAATTATATAATTTTGTGTTCAGGCTCTTTCAGATGGGAAATTTGTTGCCCTGACCAATTATTTATGTTCACACATCAAGTAATTCACCTGTAAAATATGGTTCACAGTAACACTTTTTCATTGTGTGGGATTTATGTAGGTGATATGGATGACATACCCTACACTATGTGAGGCATGGAATGAGCACCAGTAACCATTAGTATTTGCCCTTTGTGATGAAGAGCAAAGGGGACATCACCTAGGAGTGTAATGTAGTTCACTTAAAGAAATACTGTTTTAGAAATTATAGGCTAATGTGAGCATGTGGTACTCCTTGAAGTTAGCCTGGTATTCTGTGAAGCTTCTCATGATGTTGTATGGATGACAGGGAAGTTGACTCTAGTGACAGTAATACTCAGGCATCTTAGCTGTCCGTGGTTTAATCACACAGACTGTACCAGGCTTAACAACGTTTGTTCAATAACTAAATGATTTTCTGGTTCTTGTTCCTCCATAATCCTATAATTACTTCAGGTATTCTACCAGAGTATGGACCTTGAAGATGATCCCCAGACAACTTGGATTTGCTTCAAAATGCTAAACACTGGATTATATTGCAGAGCTCTGAAGGATAGATGCTTTATTCTCTATGGTTTTATGATTTTAAGAGTTAATGCTTAGTGTGTAAGACAAATAAGCACTTGTTTTGGTGTTAGAGAGTGCTGGAAGTCTGCACAATACTTCACTATTTTAATCAGAAAATTTAAAGGTATTGAATAGTTTAAAATTTTTACCAATATTGGAATAGCAAAAATTAATAAAGATACATAGGGAATGCAGCTGGATAATTTTTAAGTATAATTATCGAGTAACCAGTATCTCATGTAAAATGGACGTTTGATGTTGGTTAATAACATATTGGACAAAATTAATGCCTCATTTAATTGTTTTAATACATAGGACACAGCTTGGATTTGCCCCTTCAAAGATTTAGATAGTGTCCTAGTTTGCTTTCTTTTGCTGTGGTAAAGATTTTATGAACTAAAGAAGCTTGAAGGAAGAAAGGCAGTATTTCACCTTAGAGGTGGCAACCCATCATCAAGGGATGCTAGTGCAGAAACTCAAGGCAGGAACCTGGAAGAAAGAACTAAAACAGAGGCCATGAAAGAGTACTGATTACTGACCTGCTCTTCAAGGTATTCTCAGTGTGCTTTGTTGTATAACCCTGTGGTTGTGCCCTCTCACATCAATCATTATTTAAGAAGACGCCCATGGATAAGTCCACAGTTATGTCTGACATAGACTTAGTTGTGAGCCTTGTTCCCTGATATGTCTGGGCTTATGTCAAGTTGAATAAACTGGACAAAGGAAACATAGTCAAATCTGGAGTTGGGTGTATTTTTACAGTTCTGGTAGCATTATTCATTAATTTATATGCAATTGAACAATTATATTTAATATTGTACAGCTGAAAATACTTACCATTTCACCAATTACAGTAAAGTTTTTTTTTTTATTCCAGATATACTGAGTTTCATTTTTATCTTATTTAGGAAATAATTCTCAACTGGTCAGCTGTGCATATAGATCCCCACATTAAGAGTTATAATCTTTTTGTGATAAAAAGAAACATGTCAACAAGGCAAATATAGAAGGAATGTCTCCAGCACATTGAAGGCCATGGCTATACACCAATACTTAACATCAAAAAGAACAGAGAAAATCTGAAAGCTTTACCATAGGACCTAAAAGAAAATAAGGATATTCAATTGACCACTTCTGTTCACATAACAGTGAAAGTCCTCACCAGAGCAATAAGCGAACATCAACCATTCAATGCAATCAAGTTCAAAAGAGAGTAGGTAAATTTTAACTATTTGTAAACATCAAAATCATATGTAGGGGAAGTTATAAAGACTCCATTTGTTTCTTAGATATAACAAATGAATTCAATGAAAAAAATAAAAGACTAAGATAAGATACTAACATACAGAAATGTGTATCATTGTCGCTAATGAATAGAAACTCTCCAGAATGGCAGGACTATTATGGGATGACAAATAGTGCTCTGATTTTGAGATCTGCTCCACTGGAGAAAATGTTGTGCCTGGTACTACCAAATGTCCATTGTTGGGGAGTTCGTCGTCCCTAGGGTGGAAGTTGCTATTGTTATTTTGCTAAGTGTTCACCTGTCACCTAAATATTTATTCTTATGCCCCAAGACATGGCCCTCAACATTTGCTAGAGTACCTATTTTTTGTAGTGTGCAGTAGTCAGTATAGAGATATAAGATTAGTCAAAGTGCTTAGAATAAGTGCTCAATACTATACGTAATATCTCTATGACCCTCTGCATCCCCTTTAGCCTTTTCAAGGTCCAGGGAATATCCCGTAAAGGGAAGTAGAAAATGTCAAAAAGAAAGGATGAGAAAGAGTTCTGGATTGATGTCATCTAAGTATTGGTTTACTATTGCTTCACAAAGTTACAGAAGCTGTGGTCACACGTTCAAGGCCCACATAACAATCCATCTAGATTTCCAACACAGAGGGGAAGAGTTTCTCCAGGTTCTACCCATTACTGAAAAGATATTAGCAGTTGACATCTACTGGGAGGGAGAAATAATTTTATTTTGAGGATATTCTTCTTGGAAAAGGTCCTGTGCTTGGGTGGATGACTGAACACACACATGCACATATGGATATCACTAATTGAACTCTATGGGTTATCAAAGAAGAATGAAAAAGAAGACACGAGGTTGGGAGGGGGACATATGCAGAGTTGGAGGTATGAAAAGGGGTTGGATAAGAACGTATTTCATCTATATGACTTAAAGACTAAGTGAATAAACAACCATGTGATAAATGAGGACAATGACCCTCCAAATGTAAACAATTAACAAGTATACATTGTAATATGGTATCAATACATAAA
>JAQHUG010000166.1:2718323-2733429 GCA_028555095.1 Dicrostonyx torquatus
AAAAAAATACAAAAAAGAACGTATTTCATTTAATCTATATATAGAATTCTCAAGAATAAAAAATTATAAATAAAAGAGAACATGTTATCAAAAAAGAAGAAAATAATTCCACTTTCAACAGCTACAAAACAGTGATAACATAAATTCAACCAATAGAAGATAGATTTCTACACTGAAATCAGGAACATTCTAATGTAAAAGAAAATGAAAAAGCCAAATGTAATGGCAGCTTGAAACAATGGATTAGAATGTTTTTGTCAAATTTTTCATACTAACCAGATACCCTAAAAATTCAATGCAGCACCAATCAGTATTCATACTAATGACATTTTTCACAAAAATAAATAGAAACAAGCCTAAACTTCACATTAAACCACAAGAGAATCTGCAAAATCAAAAACAAAACAAAAACAAAAACAAAAAACCCAATTGGAAGCATTAGATCTCAAAATATGCTACAAAGTGATACTGACTGTAAACAGCACATGGCACTGGCACCAAAACAATACCAAATGTACCCAGTATTGGTCCATGGCCAATACTGAGATCCCAGAAACAAATCAACACTTTCAGAACCAAATGAATGGCAAATGAATTTTGGCAAGTTGCCAAAAACACAGAAGGAAAGGGTGCTCTTTTCAGCTGATCGTGTTAGTGAAGCTGAATTTCTACATAGAGAAGAATAAAAGTAGAGTTCCCTTTCTCAGAGTACATATACACACAAACACATATGTCAGGACATACCCAAGGCCAAATATAAGAGAAAGCTGTGAAGCTGCTAAAATAAACCATGGAAAAGTTCAGTGATATAGTTCAATCTAATTAACTGTTTTTCAGAAACAAAGGTAAAAATAGACAAATGGGCTTACATCAAACTCAATGTCTTCTACACAGCAAAGTAAAGAATCAACAGGATGGAAAAAGAAACTATAAGTTGGGAGAGAATATTTGTTAATATATATTTTAAAAGTAAAAAAATATGAATTTTTAAAAAGGACTCAAAGAATTAAATAATATGAAAGAGAGTTATCTACCTAAAATGGGCAAAAAGATAATAGAAACAACTCATAGAACACAGAAATGACCAATAAGTAGATGAGGAAATGATGAACATCACTTAGGACCATAAATAAATGTGACACATGCCACACTGAGGTACCACCTCACAGTTCTAGGAATGACTATGTCACAGAAGTAGAGACATCTTGGAAGGATGTCGAAGAAATGAAATCTTCACATATTACTGATGGAAGTGTGAATTAATACAACACTATAGAAATAGCATAAAAGGGTCTCAACAATTTTATGTAATGATTAAAGTTTTCTTTGCTTTGGCTGTGTATCCAATAGGGGGATTATTGGACCACACAGTACTTTTACTTTAAAATGTTCTCAGATAAAAATGATTACTATGTGAATTTAAACATTTGGTAATTAGTTAACTGTGTGTGTGTTTTGTGTGTCTTACTGTCTGTCTTTCTGTGTTTACACTATGTTTACTTGATAAATACCTACACTTCTATTTGTCTATTCAATAAACTAAAATTAAAATTTAAATACATTGCTTTCCTTGGTATCTCTTTTCTTAGCCAGCAAGATATATATGAAACTGTTCTTTATTATTGAAAAAATTCCTAAAAATTAACTTCTTTTGTATTTCAAATAATTGGAAATTACTCCAGATGGTGAGCTAGAGCATGAAGATGAAGATGAAGGTGTAGGTTTGGCAACTTGGACCTGGACAGTCCTATATTTTTAAGACTCATTTTTTTTTTTTGTGGAAACTCCATACCAATCCTTCACTGACAACATTCCAACAATTTTCACAATGAAAAAATAAAGTTGGCTATTAAGTCACTACCTGTATTTGGCTGTGCTATAGCTTTACTCTACCTATTCTAACTGATGCAGCTATATAATCCCATCCCATATCTGCTTAGGCTACATCAACACAAACGGAGACATGTTTGTGTTCTGATTGTCTACTCTCTACCACATGGACATTTTATCGAATCCTGAATAACCACCTGTCAGACACTTGATGCAGAGTTTCTGAATTTTAAAAAGGTGAAACCATTATGGCCCCCATGATTCTAAGTTGGGCATTCCTGGACCACATTTTTCTTTATTAATGGAAAGTATTAAATGAGTTCTTAGTTCAAGCACTTAAAATGATTAAATGTAACCAGCCAGAAAGCCAAGCTGCCAAAATAGAAAGTGCAGAGGGAGTGAAATATCAGCACAATTTTAACTTCCTATTTGCAGCAAAGCAGCGATTTGGATGGTACATTAGGCTCTCATTGAGTTCAGCACTGACAGTCCCTCAGATGACAAGGACTCAAGGCCAAGGTGTCAGAGCTATCCACTTCATCGAAATGCTGGGAGCAGAGAATGGTATTATGCTCTATAGAAATGATTCTTCCCTGCACAGAATGCATCTTGTTTTATGTTATTTTTATAGAACTGTATTTAGGAGCAATTTGTAAACACATTTCTCTATTTTCTAATGAGAAACATAAATATGTAGAGAACTGTGCATATTCAAGGATGACAGGGTCTATGCAAACATACAACGGGCATTCCCACTCTTCTTTTTGGTGATGCCCCTTCATTATAGTACTACAGCCATTTTATCTTAAAGGCAATTTCCCAGTGACTTCCCACAATCAAGAACTGGCTTTTTTTTAAATTTCTTTTGCTTACGGCAGCTTACATTTATCTTTCAGAATACTTGTCTGATGTCCTCCTCATAGACTGTAAGCCCATCCCACATAAGGGCTAAGCTTGCTTCTGTGTGTTTGCAATTGAAATTGAGCCAAAGGTTTTAGAATAGTGATGGTGCTACCAGGAAATGGAGTCCTTTCCCTATCTACACACTGTATTCATAGTATGGTGCATGCTTAGGTTTCTTAGATTTGAATAACATGAGAAAGAATTACCTTCTTAAAAGAAACCATATACATCATTTCTAAAAGCATCAGCTACACACAGAAAACTTAATTTTTAATTGTGGAAACTCATTCTTTTATTTGACTTGTATATAAATTAGGATATCTTTCTATGTTTGGGGAAATTCTCATTTAACAAATCTGAGCCCAATTATCAAAAACCATTCACCCCCTCCTTTAACCACTCGTGTTGCTGCGTCGGATTCGGGAAAGAGCTATCATTGCTTCAGAATAGCAACTACTAAGTACAAAACTTGATGTAAAAATGGGAATTCCACAAGGAAGGATGGAAAATGAGGCATGTGACTACATCTACTGTTGGGATGTAGGGTGACTATCCTTGGTTGGGATGTACAATGACTATTCTTGGTCAACTTGAGTGCATCTGGAGTTAACTTAAACACCAAACTATGGGGCATGCAGGTGAGGGATTTCTGCTCATTTTGAATGGGTAAGATCTATTTCTAATCTTGATCTTTGATGTAAAAATATACAACTTTCATCCAGTTCTTGACGTGGGAAATCAGACCTTTAATCAATCTTTAAAATGTGTCTAATCTGAGCCCCACCTTCTTTTGGAAGCCTAGATAAGGACATAGAAAAATGAGCGTTCTGTTCTTTGCCTGCTTGCTCTCACCTTGCTATCAAGTCCATTCCTTCCTTCACTTATATAGATCCTACTTTTTCAGGATTATTTCAGCCTATTCCATTCCAGTATAAATGGAAGATCATCTGAGCCACCCATTCTTGGTAACTAACTGAACAACTACTTGATTCTAAGACTTTCTTTTCCTAGATAGCCTTTGTTGGATCAGCTGGACTGCAGCCTAAATCATTCTCATAAATTCCCTTTCTCATAAATAAATCTAGAGAGATTCGTTCTCTAAATTCTATTACTTCAGATAACACTGAATCCTACAGCATGTGAGAGTGTGCCGCCATTGATGTATAGCCACTTGTCAACCGCAGCCGCTCACAAGTTATAACTCTTGAAGTGTCTGCTAGATGCTGGAAGTCGGTTTCTTTACTGGTGACACATGTAACATGAAAGATTAGAAATTTTCACATTAGAAAGATTATGTTTTATTTTTAAAATTCCATCCAGGAAGTATTTATTAGGGACCTCCAGCCTTCCATTTTGATTTTTTATTGCTTTATAAATAATACCATTCAAAATATGCACCTCCTCCCATTTCCCTCCCTCACCCACACTCAACCTCCCCCCTCTCCCTCCAGTTCTAAGAGAGGGCAGGGTACGCTGCCCTGTAGGAAGATCAAGGCCCTCCCCAATTCATCCAGGCCTAGGAAGTTGTGCATCCAAACAGACTAAAATCCCATAAAGCCAGTACATGCAGTAGAATCAAATCCCAGTGCCATTATCATTGGCTTCTCAGTCAGCCCCCATTGTCAGCTACATTCAGAGAGTTCAGTTTGATCACATGCTCATTCAGTCCCAGTCCAGCTGGCCTTGGTGAGCTCCCATTACTTCAGGCACACTGTCTCAGTGGGTGGACTAACCTCTTGTGGTCCTGACTTCCTTGCTCATCTTCTCCCTTCTGCTCTTCAGCTGGACATTGGGAGCTCAGTCCAGTGCTCCAATGTGGGTCTCTGTTTATATCTCCATCCATCACCGGACAAAGGTTCTATGGTGATACTCAAGATATTCATCAGTGTGGCTATGGGTCAAGGCCAGTTCAGGCACCCTCTCCTCTACTGCCCAAGGACCTAGCTAGGGTCATCCCCGTGGACACCTGGGATCCCCTCTAGAGCTAAGTCTCTACAGATTTGAACTTTCTTTCCTGACATGCTATGCGTATTCTTATGACTGCCAAGCATGAAATTACTGTATCACACAATGGGATCCCACATTTTATTGTCTGCCACTTACAATTATTCCTAAAATACAGCCAAGGAAATATAATATATCACTGAATGAACTAGCTTTCCCATGTAGTGTTTCATCCAGCAACAATTGGTTCCATTCAATAGTAGGATGCCCTACTAAAGTATATTATTTTACAATATCAGCCACAAAGGATTCAGGAGCACAGCATGTCATCATACAGAATGATATGTTGTCTGACCCTCCCCCCCCCAAAAAAAAAACAAGCAACAGCAACAACAACAACAACAACAACAACACACACACACACACACACACTGCTAAAGTCCTGTACAGTACAGAAAGATTCCAATATTAGTTTGGAGGGGGAGAGCAATTGATTCTTTCTTAACCCGAGAAAATGGGAAAAACCCATAAAAACTTTTCTGGAAGTCTTATTTGACAGTGGTGGAAGAACATCAGGATGGATTAAACAAGATCAACAAGAATCAATGAGAATGGGTCTTTTCCTGTGGTCACCAATATAAGCAAATGTGCCTCAGAATTTCCTTTATGAAGTAAATGACAGAAGCTTTCATGTGTTGCAATGGCTCCCTTGCACAGAGATGGGTCCTATATTTGTCTCTCCAACTTGTGAACTGCAAATGAATGAATGCTGAGAAAGTTCCTAAATTATTTATGACAATGTCAGAACATTTCTGAACCAAGAAGAAGGGAACCATGCTTCCTTATAAATCTGTTAGGTGGAGTATATTGATGAGTAACATTACAGCTTGACCCTTTGATTAGATATTATTGAGAGGATTGCAACTGGATAGTGGAGAAATGATTTCTTAGAGCACTGTCTTTTGTGCTGAAGGAATCAACTGGAGTTGATTTGGAGCATTCTGCTAGAAAAAAAAAACCCTGAGTGCAGTTTTGGATTTCAAGGAAAATTGGCCCATGTATTGCAGGCTACTTCCCACTTTCATGATATGATTTAGGAAGTGTCCTAGTTTTGTTCCCAGTTGCCATGATAAAAAAGCCCTGAAAATAAAAAAAAATATCTTAATAAATTATTTTCTTCAGGTCCCAATGCCTTGTTACTTTCCATCATTGCAGGAAAGTCAAGGTCTAGAAAATTGAGGTGACTCTAATATCCTCAGCTAAAAGAACCAATGAATTCCTTCTTGCCAGCGCTCAGCTCAGCTTCTCCGCTGTCATTCAGTACAGAACCCTAACCCAGAGAATGTTGGCACTCACAATGGGTGGCTATTCCCACCTAATGAACATAATCAAGACCATCTTCCTGTGAGAGTCAGGTCTACCTAACAACCTAATAAAGACAATTTCTTCCTAGGCGATTATAAATTATATCACATGTCAAATGACTCTGACAATCACTCTCCCCATCTCCCCCTTTAGAGACACCTTGGACAAAACTTTTCCTGTTCTTACTTCCCAAGTGCTAGGATTTCAGGTATACACCATCACAACTATTTTAAGTAGTGTTGAGATGTGCACCCAGGGCTCTGTGTTTGCCAAGCAAGCACCCTGCCCACTAACCTACATAACAGCTAGAAATAACCATCTTTAATACTGATGAATCTGAAAATGAACGTATGTTGGCTGTTTACACAAATGAGTAAATGATCCACATATAAATTCTGCTTGCTGTCAAGACTCAGCATTCTCCTCCCTATCATGAAATTCTTTCCAGCGTGTGCTTTCAGAGGCAGAGCCCTCCCTTTCCACACTACATTAAATTGCCGTGATCCTGCTTTGCCAGCCGGCCTTCTGCCTAGGAAACATCCTTCTTATCTAGATTCTGCCAGTAAGATTAATTTTCCCTAGGCATAAAAGGAGAAACCAAGGTTCTTTTCAGTTGACAACATTTAAGATTTCTTATCAGCGTATACACATATTACCATAATGTTGAGAAAATAAGGTAAGCTCTACTCTGTCTGTGAGGTGATTCCCACATGTCTGTTGTAGTTCAGATTATCAAGTTTCCAAAGTATGACTGATATAAACATGAGGACTGGGGTAGGAAAAGGTTATACTTGCCTTATCATAAGCATTGGGATTTATGTATTCTCTGAAAAGATGAATCTTTTGTATTATTTTCTGAAAGGATAAAAACTAAATGGGTTTTTGTGGAGGTAGTAGATATGACTTAACTGCTTTGGAGAGAAACAGTGAGATACTTCTGGGTCAACATACTCATTGATAATCTGTGGGTCTTATTTGTTTTAAAGGATTTGTAGCTAAGGTAAAGGGAATCACACAACTGAAAAAAAATGTGGTTTACACAGCAGGTGATGGCTAATGGTTAGAGAGACAAGAGAGATTTTGAGAGATTTTCCCAATGGGATTAGACTGAATCAATGTTACCCTAACCACAAAGCAAGATCAGGGTCTGAGAAAAAGACATGTCCCATCTCTCACCAAGGGTGCCACAGAAAGTAGGGAGACTGTTTTGGGATTTGCTTGCTTGTTTGATTTGGTTTTACATTAATCTCATGGTTAATTGTTTCTATTTATTGTTTCAAATATTAAACAGGAAAATTATTGAATTTATTTTCTCTCTTTTTCCCAAGCAGTGACCATTATTAACCATGAGCTGAGCATCATAGTTCATACCTGTAATCTCAGCACTTGTTAGGTTGGAATAAGAGGATTTAAGGCCAGTTTGAGATAAGCAATGAGTTACAGGCCAACTTGGGTTGGAGAATAAAATGAACTGGTAATGAAGAACAGCAGTAGCCATGGACCCATAATGGCATAGCACTGTGGATACCTTACTTAGCAGCTGTATGTTGGATCAAGTCATACTTCATCCCTCAATGACCTGTTGCAAAATGATAGGACATATTTCATAAATTTTATAGAGTATTAATAATATCCACAGAAGAAATTTCTTGCATGGCTCATGAAAGTATAGAATAAATGTCATTTTTCCATTGTTACTGTTGGCAATATCATCATATTTCATTGGTAATTTTTGTTTTTTTTGCAGCTCTTGTACCACTTTTCAGTTTCCCTATTCAGTGTGTTCATATTGGCTTCATCATAGATATTCACATAATAGTTGTAGCATTAAAAATAACATTATCTCATTAATTATGACAAGGACGACTTGTAAGAGGTAGGAGACCCGTTAAGAGATCAAGAATCTAGGCAGCTGCTGTTAGTTTGGAAGTCTTGTTGAACTCGAGGAGGAAGATTAAGGACATGGGCAGGAAGAGACTCATCAGATAATACTATAGATAATTCTCTGGAGTTAATTGAGAGAGAAGCATTGAAACCTGCACGAAGTTATATTTCTTCCTATGCTTAATAGGAACTGCATTTGAATGTAATTTAATCTTCTAGAACAGAGAAGTGTAAAAAGGTTCTTAATTAGATTACAATATTATGTTCTCAACATGTGATTTCAATATAAATTAAGAAATATTTTTACTTTCTTACATATTATATAATCCTATGCTGTTCATATATGAAATTATCTTCTGCTAGTTAACATCACGGATTTTTTATAATTTCATAATTAATATTTTTATTGAGTGTTTCCTGAGTTTTGTATCCATCAAGAAATATAGAAACATTGCTCACTCTTGCAGAATTCACTGATTCCTTTGGCTAAAATCCTCTCACATGGTTCCTTTCAACTCATTCTATTTGATCATCAGCAAAAAATGAAAAGGTTTGTTTGTCTGTTCTGTATTTATTTCAGGAGAGTGTAAGGCATTATACCCTATTATCCTCTTTTATTTTCTCTCTCCCTGTCCTCTGGATGAACTCTCAATAAGGAGCCACCAAAACCACGACAACTCTAATAAAGGAAAACCTTTTATTGGGAATGGCTTAAAATTTCAGAGGTTTATTTCTTTATCATCATGGTGCAACATGGTGGCATGTAGGCAGATATGATATTGGAGAAGGAATTTAGAATCCTAATCTTTACCTACAGACAACAGGAAGTAGTCTGCTTCACTGGACATAGCTTGACCATATACGACACATTAAAGCCCATCTCCACAGTGACATACTTCCTCTAACAATGCAACACCTACTTCAAGAAGGCCATGCTTCCTAATAGGGTCACTCAGTTTGGGAACCATTTTCCTTAAAACCACCACATGCCTGCAACTTTAATTTTAATATGCAAAGTATAGCCTTTCCTCTCCATATAACATTTTGACCTCCCTTCTCCAGTTTCTTGCAGTTCAAATTGTTTAGAAAATATCCTGTGCTCTCTTTAATTTCATCCCTGTGTATCTAAGAAACTTTTTGCTGTAAGAACATAGGTGTTGCCCAAGTACCTAGCTGGGGACATCCCTGTGAATACCTGGGATCCCCTCTAGAGACAAGTCTCTTGCAAATCTTAAAATGACTCCCGTTAATGTAGATACCTTATTCCCTTCTCCAATATCCACCCTTCCTCCATCTCCACCCTCCCACAACCCCAGGCTCTCCCCAGTTCTTCCTTTCTCCTTTCTGCCCCCACCCTTTTGCCTACACCCTCTCCCATTCCCTATCTCCACCCGCATCCCCACACCCATGCTTCCAACTTTTATCTGACGATCTTGTTTGCTTCCGACTTCCAGGAAAATCTATATATGTTTTTCTTTGGGTTCACCTTGCTATTTGGCTTCTGCAGGCTTGTAATCTATAAGCTTAATGTCCTTTGTTAATTGATAAGGTCCACTAATGAGTGAGTACATACCACACTCTTCTTTTTGGGTTTGGGATATCTCACTAAGGGTAGAGTTTTCTATTTCCATCCATTTGCATGCAAAATTCAAGATGTCATTGTTTTTTCCGCTGAGTAGTATTCTAATGTGTATATATTACACACTTTCTGGATCCATTCTTCTATTGAGGGGCATCTAGGTTGTTTCCAGGTCCTGGCTATTACAAATAATGCTGCTATGAACATAGTAGCACAAATGTTTTGTAGTACAGTTGGGCATATCTTGGGTATATTCCCAAGAGTGGTATTGCTGTATCCTGAGGTAGGTTGATTCCCAGTTTCCTGAGAAACCGCCATAATGATTTCCAAAGTGGTTGTACAAGTTTACATTCCCACCAGCAATGGAGGAGTGTTCCCCTTACTCCACATCCTCTCCAGCATGGGTTATCATTGGTGGTTTTGATTTTAGCCATTCTGACAGGTGTAAGATGGTATCTCAAAGTCATTTTGATTTGCATTTCCCTGATCGCTAAAAAAGTTGAACATGACCTTAAGTATCTTTTGGCCATTCGAACTTCTTCTGTTGAGAATTCTCTGTTCAGATCATTACCCCATTTTTTAATTGGGTAGTTTAGTATTCTTATGTCCAGTTTTTTGAGTTCTTTGTATATTTTGGAGAGGAGTGGGTGCCTGAACTGACTTTGTCCCATAGTTATTTTGTTGAATATCTTAATCGTTACCATAGAAATTTCACATGATGGTTGGAGATAGAGCCAGAGACCCATATTCACATCAGAGCAAGGGACTGAGCTACCAAGGTCCAGTGGAAGAGCAGAAGGAGGGAGAAGATGAGCAAGGAAGTCAGGACCGTGAGGGACTGGCCCACCAACAGAGACAGTGTGCTTGATCTATTGGGAGCTCATCAAATCCAGCTGGACCAGGACTGAATGAGCATATGAGCATATGACCTAACTGCACTCTCTGAATGTGACTGCCAATGGGGATTGACTGAGAAGCCAATGATAATGACACTGAGACCTATCTCTTCTGCAAGTATTGGCTTTTTGGGAACTTATTCTATATGGATGCACACCTTCTTAGACCGAGATAGAGGGGGGAGGTCCTTGGGCTTCCCACAGGGCAGGGTATCCTGCCCCATCTTAAGGAAGCAGGGGAAGGGCGATGGGGTATTGGGGGAGCGGGAGGGCCAGTAACAAGGGGAGTAAATGTAAATTTTTCTTTTAACAATAAAAAAGGAACATAGGTGTTCTGATTAGGTTTATACTATTCTTTTGTCTTGTATTCTCACTTCAGTTTTCTGTTGGTAGTCTGGATAGATAGATTCTTTCTACACCTCTTAAAGTTTTTATTTTTATCTTTAAACACTCTTTATTCATTTTTTCTCTTTTATGCTCATATTGTCTTGCTAATTTCCTCAACCTTATGTTTCAAATTAGTAATGATATTTTATAAAATAATAAATTTGTATGGTACTCACCACATGCATGTACTAGTTTGTAGAATGCTCATAACAATACAGAATGCCAGAAACTACTAATTTTCTATAGTAACATGAAACAAATGGCATTTAAATGATTACCCACATAGCACAGGTATTGAGAAGCAAATTCTGGGCCAAAACAAGAGACTGTGCCTAAAGAATCTATGAATCATATAATTTAACCCATGTATATTCCAAATATCTATATCTGCCTTCTAAAATAATTCCCACTCTTTAGAATATCCAAATTTATAAGCTTTGTACAACATTGATACAAATGCTCTAGGAACAAATTACCTAACTGTGCTATGACTTTTCACTCTCTATTTTCTTTTTTGCTTTAATTTTTTTTTTTTTTTTTTTGTACTTTTGAATTTATCTCATTACCCCTTTCATCTTATTACCCATTTCTCTCTCTGGCTGAAGTCCTCAACTTAATTCTTTGTCCCATTTTCTTTCCTCTTGTGTATGTAACCTAGAGTTTAAATAAGATTTCCTGAATGAGTATAGATATGTGTTATTACTGAACCATGGGCAATTGTCAATGATTACACCACTGAATAAAATGACACTCCTCTCTCCATCTAACATTATGTATCAAGAGCCCCTTTGTGATGAGAAAGGCCTCATCAACTTTTCTCCCTTTTGTAACAAAATGTAGATGGATACAATCTTATGCAGGTAAATCAATGGTTCCATAAATTTGTGGATTATGATATGCCCTGAAGACCCTGTTTTTGCAGCCCAAGTTTTGGTTATAGTAAGAAGCAACACGAGAGGGTCCTAGAAATAATTCCTATCACCCAGAGGCCCTCCTCTCACCCCAAGCTGCCCGTGTTCCCATTTTAAAAGGGGCAGGGACCCTCAAGGGCTGAACATGGATCTTTTTCTCAAAACTTTTTCTTGCTTTTAAAATATTTCTGCCCTTCTTCCACAATATTCCCTTAGCCTTTCAAGGGCAAAGGTGTATATATTTTAGATGCTATATTTAGGGCCAAGCCCTACCTATTCATTTATTCTCTACATTTCACCAGTTGTGGGTCTCTGTATTAACTATTATCCACTACAAAAAGAAACTTCTCTGTTGAGACCTGAGAATTGGACTAATCTATGACTATAAATGTTAATATTTAGAACGATGTTTGCTACTATGTAAACTTAGCTAAAGCGTAATAATGCATTATACTCTAGACCTATGACCAACCTAGCCTGGATCTTACATAGATCTTACGTAATTTACAATGAGTTCCCTCTATGAAAGAAGTATTAAAACTAAATATAATTCAATTAGTTGCCCCTTAGCATTTACAATTGCAATATTGCAACAGTTGCATACCTTGTCAGGTTGCTCATATGTAGCAGGCTTTCATTGGCTACCAACTAGCTCCCAAGTCATAACATGGAAACTTACTATTTCTGAATTCTCAGTCTTAGCTTAGGCTCAATTCTTGCTAGCTCTTATAACTTATTTTTAACATGTTTTTCTTCATCTACATTTACATCTGGGCTTTTTACCTTTCTTTCATTCTGTTTCTCCTACTTTCACTACTTCTTCCATGTCTGCTGGTCTCATCTCATGCATCTCCCTTTTTCCCTCATTCTCTCTTTTCTCTACTCCTACTCATTTTCTCTGCCCTCCAGCCCCACATATCCCTATACTGCTTAGCTATTGGCTATTCAACTTTTTATGAGACCTATCAGGTGCCTTAGGCAGGCAAGGTGGAACAACAACACATCTTTATTTAACTAAACAAATACAACATAAACAAAAGTAATACATATCTACATAATTAAACAAATCCAGTATAAACACATATAATTTACCTTTACATAGTTGAAGTATATTTCACATCAGTCATTACTTAAAGTTTCAGGGTTCACAGTTTGATAAGACTGTTAATAACTTCTCTCTAAGCATTGTTCATAACATCTTTTGACTGTGTGAAAGCTAGACATATTCTTTCTATATTTTGTAAATCATTTTGGAAAATAGAAATTTTATCATCCTACTTTTGAGTGTGGGAAGAAAGTCTTATTTTTTGGTTTAAAGGATAATTATATTTTGTCTCAGATAACAGAGTTGAAAGTAATTTTTCTTGGCAAGTTTAAGACTTTTTTGAAATTATAAAAGAGGGTTTTATTACTAGTTGGTTTTTAACATTTTTATGTTCAACATAATAATGAACTGGCTCTGCTTCAAATTAAAAGCTCAGACAACATATAAAGAATAACAATTTCATTTTTAAAATTTGGGCTACCTTACTTGTGGTGTTATTGTTTTTTATTAGTTCAAAATCTGGAGACATTTATCACTTCAGTAAATAGAGGGGGAAAGATAAAATTTAGTAAATAAAAATTTTAATCATCCAAAGCAACAAAAATGAAACATTATGTGTCATTAAATTAATTTACTGACATTAGTGCTGGAAATTTTGTGATAATCCTTGGCTCATTTGTAATCAATTAGACTTTTCCTTAGCATATTAGATACTTCAGCTTACTTTGGGAATACAATCTACTGGGGAAAAGCCATTTATTTTTATTTTTATGTATCTTGCTTAGGCAGAAAGAGCTCTTTCCTTGACTCCAGAAACAATATTTAAGTCACTTTTTTTCTTTCCTTTTCTTATTTTTTGTTTCCAACATCCTAAACACAGTTTCTTCACCCTCCACTCCTCTCAGTCACCTTTCCCCACTACCCCACACAAGACTGACACCTCTGATTCTCTTCAAAAAAGAGTAGGCCTCCAAGGGATAGCAGCCTAGCATGGCTAGACAAAATCCAATAAGACTAGTCACAAACCTTCAAATCAGGAATGGCTGAGGCAATCTAGCAAGAGGAAAACGGTCCTAAAAGCAGGCAAAAGAGTCAAGAGACACCCCATTCCCACTGTTAGAAGTCCCACTAAAAGTCAAGAGAGATCCTAGTGCAAATCCGTTCCGGCTGTGTGTTTACCCCATCAGTTTCTGTGAGGCTCTATGAGTCCTGCTTAGTTGATCCTGTGCGTCACATGCTTATGGGGTCCTCAACTCCTCTGGCTATTACAAATATTCTTTCCTTCTTCAACAGGGTTTCTAGAGCTCCAAATGGAGAGATACAATGGAGAGTGCCAATTTGGAATCTCTTTTCTCCTAATGTTTAGCTGTGGGTCTCTGCATCTGTTCCTATCAGCTGCCAGCAGACATCCCTTTGATGCCAACTGAGCTAAGCACCAATCGATGAGTATAGCAGAATATCATTAGGAATCAGTTTAAAGACTTTTCCCTCTCTCTTAGGTCTCTGGACTGCCCAGTCTATGATTCCTGGACATTCAGGTACTGTTGGTCATGGGCTACCTTTCATGCAAACGCCACAATTTAGATCAGTTTTTAGTTGGTCACCCCCACAAGTTGTGTGCCTCCATTGTCACAGAATATCTTGCAAGCAGGATAGATTCTAGGTTAAAGGTTTTGTAGCTGGGTTGGTGTCCCAGTCCCACCGCTGGGAGTTCTGTCTGGTTGTAGAAGATGGATGGTTCAGGCTCTATATACTCCATTTATAGGAATTCACACTCGGTTCACCATTTTAGAGTCTGGGAAAATCTATTGAACTAGGTTTCAATGTGAATGGATGCATTGAAAAAAAAAGTTATGCCCTGGCATGCATGGGCAGCCCATATATGGTGGTTCTGATGAACTCCTATATATTAAGTTTCTAAGTTTAATGAGAATGACTGACCAGGTCTCCTCCTTAAGAGGGCACCAGATCTTATTATAGATGGTTGTGAGCTACCACATGGCTGCTGGAAATTGAACTTAGGACCTTTGGAAGAGCAGGGAGTATTCTTAATTATTGAGCCATCTTTCTAGCACATGTTTCAATACCTCCCAAATGCCCTCCAGTTTCACTCATCTCTCTCCTTACTCTCTTCTCCATTCCTTTCCTAACACCTGATCCCTCATAATCCCATCTATACCCACCCCCAGTACACCTTCAAAATTCTATTTTATTTCCCCTTCTCAGACGGTCTATGCATCCTTCTCAGAGCTTCCTTGTTACTTAATTTCTCTAGATCTATAGACTATGCCACAATTATTTTTTACTTAAGAGCTAGTATCCACTTACAAGTGAATACAGGCCATGTTTGTCTTTCTGAGTC
>JAQHUG010000166.1:2735134-2755304 GCA_028555095.1 Dicrostonyx torquatus
GATGTGTTAATAGCCTTAAACACATCAGCACAGGTAACTTACTTTTCAAATCAAATTTATTATATCATTGAACTTCATCTGAAATGTACATAAAAGTTTTGTTGGTAATTCTAACCAAAATTGAAAGAGGAAAATAGTGGATGAAAGGGTCTTGGATTTCAGAGATTCTTTTTAAATCCTTCAAGTATACTGTGGGAGTTTTTTCATGATTGTCTGCCCCAAGATTGACTGTGTATGTTGGTCAAAGAATCTGTCTCTTCTGTGAAAGCTGATATTGTTATAGACTTGAGGCTAGGTGGCTACTCTTGTCTTCTGCCAGAATACAAATACTCTCAGAACCCTGTGCCTGTCATCTTCCTATTTGTGAAGGAGGGCATTTGACCTATGTTATTGTTTTCTGTATGTGGTTTATGGATAATTTATCCAACTAAAAATGGGAATGTATTGTCTTCTCTGCTAGTGATCTCCCATGTTGGTGACATTTAAGTTCAGACATGCTGTCCCTTCTGTTCCCCGATCATTCTACTCTTAGTACTCAAATAGTAAGAATTTGGTCTGAATGGAAACAATGGAAATATGAAGCCACTGCTACGGTAATCTTTTAAAAATAATGATGCTGTCACTTCATACTGTATCTGTTCTCTTTGCTCTTTAAACTATGAATTTCTTATGGATCCATTTCCTCAAATGTCACTCTTTAATCTTTTTTATTCTTTCTGTTAAAATAATGCTCAATATGGCAATCTTCATCACACAATTTTTTATTGCATTTTGCTGCCTTGTCAAAACCATTTCTTTATTTCTTTCTGTCAGACGGGAGGCATGTTGTTCTCTCTATGGAAAAAAAGTGCGGATTTAAGAATCTACAAAGGTAAATTTTCAAGGTGTGTAGTCACATGAAAACTGGAGCCTCCTTAGTGCTCTATTATGTGTTTTGCCTTCTTTGCATAGTTCCCTTGCCTATTAGCCACTGCTACTCTCAGCTTAGAATGGGTTTCATTTTATTTCAGGTTATATGCTGTTTTCTGCATATGTACACACCTATTCATTATTTTCCTCATAAATATTAATTTTTTATATCTGTGGAGAAAGAACCCTGAGGGATTGGGGGTAATTATTTTTTTCACTAATGGATCTCCTGCATTTATTGCTATAAAATATTTGGATAAGCAAGCTATTAGTCAAAACTAAAATCCCTGTTTGCTTTAATCTTTGTACTATAAATAGAATGTCTGTCAGAATTCCTTTGGAGATAATTTTGTCTTAAAAATAAATACCACCCAAAATGACTGCAGAAAACACAAATGTAATAAGAATATTAATAAGAACAATAAACATATATATTGTGGCTTAGAGTAGTATGCATGCTGGATTTTAAAAATATTTGATTTAACTTTTATTGGTAAAAGGTGGGAAGGTATATAAGTCATTTGTTTTCTTTTGGTTATTTTATTCATAACACAAAAGCCTAAGGTTTCCTAGAGCTTTCAACATGGAGCTATTAGAGTGTTCAAGCTTATAGTAAGTACAAACTTTCCCCATCCTCATCTGGGTGCCAGAATCCATTCCATAATCTACAGCCAGAACTTTTGAACATGGTATATATCTATGTATTTAAGTGTTTTTTGATTGGTGCCATGTCTAAAATAAAAACACAAAACAACTACAAATAATGAAAAGAGAAGAACTTAGGCACATAAGATGTAATAAAACAGTATATATTTGGTCTAAACAAAGAAATATAAGAAATAAAATACTCCAAGGAAACTTTTTATTTTTGATTTATGACAAATTACCCACTCAGTTGACATCAGCACATATCCTATATTTAAGTGACTGAAGATCCTTTACAGGAAATGTTTTGAAAAAAGAAACCTATAAATATAATTTTAAAATAAAATCCCTAACGTTTAGAAAGCACCATTTCTAAATTACCCCAAAATCAAGATCAATGTTTTAGTTTAATCGGCCTATAGAGTGGATGAAGTGGTAAAGCAGTTAGGGAAAAAAGATTTCTCTATTCTCTGTGTTTAAAGAAGGTTTGCTCTGGTGCTATAAGAAATGGGTCAGCAGTTAAGAGTACTTGCTGATCTTGCAGAGGACCCAGGTTTGTTTCCCAGCACCCATGTGGCACACAACCAATTCTCTTCCAAGCCCCAAAGGATCATCAGATTCCCTTCTGGTCTCTGAGGGCACCAGACATCCATACGATGCCCATGCGTACATTCAGGGAAAATACTCATACACATATAAACAAAAGAAAAATGTTAATTCTTCAGACAACTTAGTTATATAGTTGACTTGATTGAATAATACTCTGAATTCAAAGATGCAAGAAATTAAATTAAAACAATGCAAAGTGCATAAAAGCAAAATGGTTACAAAGAAAATAATTCAAGTAACAAAAATAAATACATAATAAAATGTTAATAGTTTTTGTTATTTGGAGGATATAACAGGTATTTTACTTTTTATTTGGTCAATATTGCCATTTTCTTTATATTTTGAAATGACAAAACATTTATTCATAAAATAAAATAAATGAACAATAAGGTTTTCAAAATGAATGGAAAGCAAATAATATAAAGTAAACAAATGTTGGCTCCAAGAAGTACATATACTACTAGGCACACATACTTACAAACTACATGCACACTCATAATCCAATGGAAACAATACTATCCACAAATAGTAAAACTCTTACACATACCACTTTGTCATATTTTGCCTTAATGCCAATCATGTTTATTGGGTGTTGTGAAATATATCTAACTAGATGCTTGGTACATCCATCCCGTGCTCCACATTTTACCTTGGATACCAAGTAGCAATCTCAAGTTCAAACCATCTTAAAAATTGGATGGTTACCGTGATTTATCTACTAAATGACATCCTAAAATGATTTATACCTAATTTTCCTATCCTCAGTGCATGTAACTTTATTGTATCAATTAGAAAACAAAAAAAAAAAAAAACAAAAAAAGAAACCTCTTATGTCTTCATATTCCACCATGAAAAGATAACCAGGTTTTGAATGCTTCCAATTGTTTCAATGACTATCACTTTAGGCTAAGTCATCACCTTATATTTCTTGCATCTCCTCTTACTTTTATCTTTGTCAGGCCATAGTATGAGCAGAACTGTTACTGTGCTTCCTTTAAGCTGCAAGTGAAAGCACTGGTGAGATATAGCTCAGTAGATGAAGGCTTTTGTCAGTCTGTCACTCTGCGTTCGATTTCAGAACACATGTGGTAGAAGGAAAGAACTGACTTCCACAGGCTGTCTTCTGACCTCATACCTGTGCTGTAGTATATGCTCCCATTCCCACATATACACATCTGCACACACACACACACACACACACACACAAATACATACAAGTTGAAACTTAGATCATGTCATCATTCCACTGCAGTAACATCAAAAGTCTGCAGTTATTCCATTTTTTTTCAGAATATAAAGTCCTGTAAATGAATTTTTAAGGACTTAAAATATGGGTCATCATTTCTCATTATTTCTCTGACTTGACTTCCTGATGCTTTCTTCCTTGCTCATTCTATGCCAGGCACAATAGATTCTTTGTTCTTCTTTGACACCACTGGCTTTGGGGCTTTTCCACGGGCTAATTCCTTGTCTAAACATGTATTTTTTGTAGATATATATAGGGTGGACTCCCTTATTATTTTCTGAGTCATTTAATAAATTACATATGTAAAAGCAATGCAGTCTATCTTGCAGCCTATCCAACTCTCCTATCCTCAACACTGTGACCAATTCTTAAAGAATTGTATCAACTGACATATAACTCATCATAACTTAAATTTCTTTATATACTAAAGGTGTTTATATGTCTATTTGTCCTCTCCAGTTTGCAAGGCTTTTTGTATTGATACAATCCAAGCATAAAGTCAGCTCTTAAATATTTATTAAACTTGGCTATGTACATTGAGGTTTCTGAAGGATTAACTGTCTAGGTCTAATTCACAAGAGAAAGACTGAACAGATCTCATTTCAAGGTCATGAAATCTTCGAACTATTCCACGGGGTCATGATTGGTACCTCAAGAGAAATATAACTACAAAGAACAGAGAAATTGTGCTCAGTAGGGGAAGTGATAAAATGTACCCTGAAGGAATGAATGACCTTGGACGATGAGTGAGATTCCAAGTTTATGAGGCAAAAGGATATTCCAAAAAAGAGAGTAAACACAGGCACAGAGCATCACCAGGGATAAAGGCCCCAGCAAACAGCCTGAAATATGCCAGAGACGTTGGCTATGGCTTGCTCTGGGAAGCCTCGTATGAATGGCTGACTTAGCATTTAGTCACTATGTAGCTATTAGGCATTTTTTACTTGAGATGGTAAAGATATCATTTGGGTCATCCATACATTGGTGTTGAGGGTAATGCATACACACAGGAAGATAGTAGATTGAGTACAAGCATCTATGGTAGCCCAGGAGAGGAGTAATGAGGGCCTCCTGGATGTTAATAAAATGATAGGGGAAGAAGACATCATGGAGGCAATGCGAGTAGAATGGTTAGAAGTTTACAGCTGCCCTGAATTAGTAGCTAAATATGGTAACCAAGGATTTGAATGACACTTTAGAAATCACTTTCAGAAAATCAAACAGAACTAATTCAGGAGACTGTGTCCTTTTTTTTTAGAAGTTGTAGTTATACTGGTAAGATGTGCAAGTAAAGAACTCTCAATTTGACCTGGAGAATAGCCATCTTCCAAGAATGTTTCTGTTCTTTCCTATGCATAAATAGTTCCCAATTTATATTCCTCTGTATGCATGTATGTATGTATGCATGTATGTATATGTATGTATATGCATATTTATATATGCACAGTGTATGGGTCAGATAATGCTATATACTACAAGCAGCAAAGTATCTTTGTTTACACCTTTCAAGAATTGGTTTGGTTCACTGAGCATCCACGACACAAATTTCATTTTCTCTTGCTTTTATTTATGCTCCTTTCCCTTTTGTCCCCCATAGTTGAACACCTCTGCTCAATCATGACTCCTGGCAGCTTTTCTCTGGAGTCCGAACTCCTAAGGAACATTAACAGCTGTAGTTGCCCTTCTCCCTGGTGCTGCTTTTATTACCTCGTTCCACTTCGACTAGGTCAGGACAGGACTACAAAAAAAAATGCTTTAATTGCTACCATGATGGGAACTGAATTAATCTACAGTCGATGGAGAAGGATAATGAAATCATTTTCTTTTCTCTTGATGGTCTGTGCAGCGTCATCTCTTCTGATACACTTCAGTGTCTGACCTTTCAGACTGACAGGATGTTCACTGCTAAGGCTCTTTAAAGACATCTATCTCAGCACAGAAAAATGGAAGCCAGACATCCAAGACCGACTCATATTTGTCTGTGAATCAAGCTGTCATTTTTGTTCTGCCAGAGTCTGTTATCACGTCTGGACAAGTAATTATTCTCTAGGTTAAGTTCTTACAACCTTGAATTTTTAGGAAAGTCCTTGAGACCGAATGAAGTCACTTTCCTGCAGCTATGGCCTCTGCATATTACTTAGTTAGGTGGTGGATGGGCAGCTCTAACAGCTATTAAGCATCTAGTCTATTAAGCACACAGTTCTTTAAACTTTGCAGGAGTTTTGCCTCCATCTGTTTCCTCTATTTATTAAAATCCCCATTTAGTCCTCCTACTGCATCTAGGCAACTGTCAGTTCCTTCCCTAAAGAGTTAAGTGTCAGCTGGGACATAATGTAGGAGGGAAAGAACTCACTACTCTCCTTTGTCCTTGCTGGAAACAAAGGAACGTTTGCCTGTTGCTGAAGAAACCTGGCAACAGATCAGGGAGGTGAACTTGGTGGCAAAAGACAGGAGAGACACATCTCAGTACTAAGAATGCAAAACCTAATCCAAACCGATACAGCTCATGTGAGCTGTTAAGCAAATCAACTCTGAATTCAATAGTTCCCAGAGAAAACCTTAGGTCAGATTTCAGTGGAGAGAAATCCTTAGCGAGAGACTTAATAATGCATAAAGAGCCTGACAGCTCCTACAGAATTCTGTTTGAAATTGAGAATTTCTAGAATAAAATCCTCATTACTTCTCAGAAGAGAAACCATTTTTAAGAAGTTAGACAGTGATTCAGTCACAAGTGTTTTACTGTGAATTCAAGTCTGGAAGTCTGAAGACATTAAATCCCCAACTCCTTGACAATGCCTTCCTCCTCCACTGTCATACTCATTCACTACCTGAAAGACACTTCCCCCAGCAGAGACCCATTCTACCCTCTCCTGTTTCCCCTTCAACACTCTCTCCTCCAGAGCCCATCAGAACCAGTAGACTATGCCATATTAACTAGTGTTTTAATCTTTAAATGATCCTCAACAGTATAAGGTCAAGGCCTAGCACCCCAGAACACCTGATTTTTATTGGAAAGAACAGGATGATAAGAGCCATCAGACGGGGGTGAGGAGCAAGGCAGTCATCTGCAGTGAAGAATGACAGCAAAGTCAAGGGCGCTGGGAGGGTCACATTCATCTCTGAATGCTTTGTGACTCTCCATTTTATATTTCTGGATGTGCTCAAATGACAGCCATGTGCCCCTGTCATTTGAGCACATGTGGTCCAAAGGAAGTTAAAAAAAGAATCATTGACATCTATTCATTGTATAAAATAATGGGTTCTGTTATGACTTTCATATTGTGTTATTAGGTAGTACACTATTAAAACAAAATGAGCAGGTAAAGTTATCACAATTCTTCCCTAAGCAAATTCTGGAGAGATGCAACTTAAAGGGAATCAGAAATCAGATTACTATAAGAGTTGTACTTTCTTATCTAAACTATAATTCCCTCTTAATGTGTAGATCCAAGATTAATAGACATTTCATGTGTAGGGATATCCTCATCTGAGTATTTTGTAATAAAACAGCAAAAAAGAATAGAGAATGCTTAGTTCATTCAAAAATTAACATAACATGACTGATGTTTATGCATGTTATTTTAAATGTGTGTACTTGATGCAGTGTGAAGGAATGTACTTCCCCAGGTTTCCTGGTTCCCAAGGATCTATCTCTTTTGGGACACTGGCAGAGTAGGTGCATTCTGTCACTCAACAGCATTTTTTCCTATGCCTTTGCTGCTTGGGATGATATCAGGCAACTTGTCATTGCTTTTATACTTAGTTCTTGGATATACACTGCAAAGAATATTGAAAATTTGTCATTTGTTGGAAATTAGTTATTAAGCTTCCAGTACTAAAAGACTGGTTATTTATTGTGGGCAATCTTTTGTACTGTGTGATTTAAACAACTTGGTGGAAGTGCCAATATGAGAAGAGAGACCATTTTTCACCTGCATTTTTTACTTAAATTTTCTTATATCAACAAATGTTTCTTAATCTATTTGTCCTTTAAGATTCTGATTAATAATTTTTAATATTGAATTTAAAGCTTTAATTATTCAGAAAGAAAATTCAACTTGTTGAAGAAATTCTTTTAGGAATATGAGTTCCAAAAAAAAAAAAAAAGCCAAGCAAGGAATATGAAGTAAGTTGTTGAGGTGATTAGAAAAGCCAGAGGTCTAGCTTTCAACACTACAGTTATCAAGTGGGGAATTTTTCCTAAAATAATCACCATTCTTTTCTTTGTGATACTTACTTAGAGTTTCAAAAGAATCTTTGCTTTTGGGGAGAAAATAGCCTTAATTGAGTGCCACAGTGTGCCACATCCAATTCTCAGGAAAATGGTTTATCTTTGTATTAAGGGATATGGCATGTGGTTGAAAGATGTGAGATAACTTTAAAGGTGTGTATGTTTAGAAGACAGGCACTGGTGGGCACTGTAGTGCATGCTAGTCACAATATATATTATTCCAGAATATAGTATAAATTACATAAATTATATATAATGAAATTATATATCATATATAATTATGTTTTATAAATATATAAATACAACACATATTTATATATGTTGTAAATATAAAAACTAAAATATCCTGCAGGACAGATTTGTCTAATAAATGCCTTTAAAAAGTAATTTTTCAGCAGAAATCTGTTTTCAAAACTCTGGAGGCACAAACTAAACGCCCTTCCAAGGTTGTTACACTTGAGTTCTACTCTCAGTCTGGGTCCTGCTTTTCCTCTTTTGAAACTCATTTTCTGAAATACAGGAGGATGTCTAGGATACAGTTGCTTTAAGACAGAGAAACATGTGATAAGCCCACTTTGTTTTACGAGTGTGCTGTAGTGCGCTTTGAGACCAGTATTTCAGAAAGGTGTTTCAGTTGAGCTGTCTGGATTCAAGGCAGTTCTTTGAATACACATCACTAAGTTTTATCTAACGCCGCCTTCTCTGGTGGCTGTTACCTAAGCCTATTGTGTAACCATCGCCCTTGCTTTGTGGAAGGACATGTCTGCCTTTGCACTTGATCATGCCATCTGCCCACAGAAGGAAAAGTTCCAGGCCAGTAATTTTGCTTTGCAACATTCACACTTTTCCTATCCTCACTATGCAGCAGGAAGAGAACAGTTGTACAATATACAGATTACTGTCTGCAGATCTGTTGGGGGTTGAACTACCCACAGAGGTTTTCTAATAGAAGCTGACGTTGGAGATTTCAAGGTAGAGGCAGACTCAGGAAGGTTAAGAAAGTCCCTGACTAAGGGCACTGACTGATCCTACCTGTGTGAACATCACAATTGTGCCCTACAAGCAACTGGTGCAGAAATACCCTTCCTGTCTGTCACAGCATTGATCCTGTGCTAAAGTGATGAGTCCCAATAAGAGCTAAGGGCATTTGCCAGACAGTGCTGCCTTGAATGAAAAAAATCCTTCTGGATGCCACCCCTGTGACTTAGGCCAGCTCCAAATAAATAGCTCTGTTCCAATCATGTCAGAGGAAGATAGTCAACATCTTTTTCTCTCTCTCTCCTTGGCACTGGGGATATTCTAGTAAATCATAATTCAATCCTTCATTAGAGGGAAGAAAAAAATGTAAATTAAAAAATATCTCAGCCAAGCCATTCCCAGCAGCAATATCGGAAATCTCTGCTGGCTGAAGAAGAGGCCGCCAGACTGCTATCAGAGCTGCTCTGTTTGCTATCAGTTTAGACCACAATTAATTTAAAATTTCTACTTCCAAAGTAAAGTGAGGGAATACAATAATCCCAATTTACTTTTTTAATAAAAAGCTTAAGTGGAAAGAGTCCACTGGGGATGCTCAGCCTGGGCCAAGGTAATTCAAATCACGGGAGAGGCTCCGTTTAAAATGCACAGTCACAGGGCAGCCAGTGTCTTTTCCCAGAATACTTCCTCTGGGTTTAGCTGATTCTTTTATCTTTTTTTTTCTTCTTCTTCTTCTTTTTTTTTTTTTTTTTGGTAGAAAAGTTGGACTTGCAAACACTAGCAGTAATTGCCTTAAAGAAAAAGCAATTCCAAGGGACCAGGAAACTGTTTTCAAAGAATACTCTTTAAAAGCTGTAGTAAACAATGAAAGCAAGATGCAGACCCTAAAACAGATTGCACCCAGCATACAAAACATCCATCCCGAAACTGGGATCTCCCTGAACAACAAGGGGGATGAATCTTGAGCATATAAGAAGAGATGGAGAAGTTGAATATGCATACAAAGGAGGCGAGAGCTTGTTGCTTTTGATGCCAGGGGATCTGGTTAGAACCATAGGAAGCCACTGGTCACAGATGCCATGGTTAATTTGAAGGTTGTCTGGAATTTCTATCTGGTCTAACTGATCAGATAAAAACAGACATTTCTACAGCATCAGGACTAGTGTGACAGACCAATTAGGCAGAGTTATTCTTGGAAAGTGGGATTGGCAGAGCCAATGAAACTTGGTACAGGATGCAAGTACTGCAGAAGAAACAAGCTACCCATCGACATCCTAATGCCAACTCTCATATATAGAATCCTTATTTGATCCATCTATAGACAATGCCATCTCTTATCTCTGTAATAACAGAGTTCTGTTTTTCACTCATTTTTCTATTTGCAATAGTCCATGTTCTGTCATTGTATATGTCCATGAGCCAATGTTCCCAACAGAATCACCACTAGCCCCCTTTCCACACATACTCTATTCCTCTATTACTGCATCACCAAGAAATAATGACCTCCAAATTGTGTTTTGTCCCCTCATTCTTTGTAAACTCAGCAGTTAAATAACCAAGGGTCTACCAGAAATCACAAGTTCCTAAAGTAACCTGTAATCAAACACCTTATTTATTTATTTATTTATATTTTTCATTTTATTTTATTTATTTTTTGCTTTATAAATAATGCCATTTAAAATTTCCACCTCCTCCCCTCCTCCCACTTCCCTCCCACTCCGCCACTCCCCTTCCACCTAAGAGGGCAGGGTACCGTGCCCTGTGGGAAGTCCAAGGCCCTCCCCTCTCTATCCAGGCCTAGGGAGGTGTGCATCCAAACAGACTAGGATCCCAAAAAGCCAATACATGCAGTAGAATCAAATCCCAGTGCCATTATCATTGGCTTCTGAGTCTGCCCCCATTGTCAGCCACATTCAGAGTCCAGTTTGATCACATGCTCGTTCAGTCCCAGTCCAGCTGGCCTTGGTGAGTTACCCTTAGATCAGTCACACTGCCTCAGTGGGTGGACCAACCTCTCGTGGTCCTGACTTCCTTGCTCATCTTCTCCCTCTTTCTGCTCTTCAATTGGACCTTGGGAGCTCAGTCCAGTGCTCCGATGTGGGTCTCTGTCTCTATCTCCATCCGTCACTGACGAAGGTTCTATGGTGATATTCAAGATATTCATCAGTGTGGCTATGGGACAAGGCCAGTTCAGGCACCCACTCCTCTACTGCCCAAGGATCTAGCTTGGTATTGGCATAAAAACAAAGATGTTAACCAATGGAATTGAATTGAAGACCCGGATATTAATCCACAAACCTATGAACAGCTGATTTTTGACAAAGAAGCTAAAATTATACAATGGAAGAAAGAAAGCATCTTTAACAAATGGTGCTGGCATAACTGGGTGTAAACCTGTAGAAGAATGAAAATAGATCCATATCTATCACCATGCACAAAACTCAAGTCCAAATGGATTAAAGATCTCAATATAAACCTTATTTCTATTCAGTGTCCACACTGAACCTTATAGAAACGAAAGTGGGAAGTAGTCTGCAACACATGAGCACAGTAGACCACTTCCTACGCATAAACATCTTATTATTACCTCATGCTTTGAGGCCTTGCCTTCTTTATTTTAATTTAGTTTTTTCAGAGTTTCACTTGAGCAGCTGCTGTGAACCAAATCATGTTCCTGTATAGAAACTCTGACCTCCAATGTGATATTCCTGAGGAGCCTTTGGGTGGTTTAGAATTTGAGGGTGGGACTCTCAGTGCATCACAGGGACAAAATACTAGAACACACAGGAAGACAGCAGCAAGTCAAGAAGCTTGAGTTAAATATGAAACTGTGAAATTCTCAGACTTTAGAACTATGAGAACTGAATATCTGCCATAGACCAAGTCGCTCAGTTTGTATTTTTTTTTTTTAGTATCCCCAATGGGCCAATTCCTTGTGTATCCATTCAAAACAAGATAAAAACCAAGCACAAATTTCTGATCTTTCTTCTCACTTAATTTCCAAATTTTATTACTTTCTAAATTCTCATCCTCATGGTTTTTTTTCTTCAATCCTACTGCCATTTCTCTAATTTGGATCTTAGTATATACTATCTGGATTATTTTAGCCTCAAAATTATTTTTACCTTCAGGCTTCCTTCATTTATACAACACCCACACTTCTTAATCTAATCCTTGATTGTAATAACTTGCCAAAGCAATGCCTTCCAAAATGGTGCAAAACAATGCTGTGCTGTGTACTTTCTAAAATTCTTCAATGTCGTTGGAGTAGGAGTTCCTTCTGCTTATTTGTTGCTTTCATTGGTTAATTGATAAAGAAACTGCTTGTCCTGATAGGGTGAAACTTAGGTAGGTGGAAAAGAGAGAACTAAATTCTGGGGAAAAAAATCAGAGTAACAGAGAGAGCCGTCACGGAGATGCCAGGTAAAACATGCTAAATCTTTCCTGGTAAACCATGATCTCGTGGTAAACACAGATTAGTAAAAATGGATTAAATCAAGATGTGAGAGTTAGCCAATAAGAGGCTAGATATAATGGGCCAGCCAGATTTTAAATTAATATAATTTCTGTGTGGTTATTTTGGGTGTAAGCTAGTGGGGCACCTGGGATGGCAAGCAGCCTGCTCCCTCATGTTAAATGTCATGTCAACAATTTTAGGAAAATCATGGGAGAAATTTTGTATTCAAAATTATTTTAATTTGTGGGCCCCTGATGTTCCATATCATGTTGTCCTGTGTTGCCCCTGACTTGTGTTTCTCTAGACATATTGTATTCTTTCATATTTTGCTTGTCATTTAAATTGTTTCCTCTATTTGAAAAGTTACCTTCACCAAACTAACTTAGCAAATATCTATTTTTCTTTCAAAATGTAGTTCAAAACGTTGTCTGTAAAATAGTTTTTACCCTCTCATTCTTTCTTTTTCCTTTACCTTATCTTTTTTCACAAAACATTTTATTTTAATTTTAAAAATTACTTTATGCACTTTAATGCTTTTTCCCAAGTGCTAGAATTCAATCCAGAGAATACTACAAGGTAGGCCAACTCTTGATGACAGGGTTGCCAGACAATACATAACTATGCAAGCTGTCTAATACATTTTATATTCAAGCTTTGACAGAGCATCACATGCAGTAAAGTCCAGCTTCAGACTTTCTATAAAGTATGATTTTGTGTTCCTTATCCCTACTCTATCTCCTGAAGTACTGAAGGTGTGCCACTTTGCCTGGCTTCTGAAGTGCCTCATGAATACTCGGCAAGCTCTCTGCCAACTAATCTACATCTTCAGTCCCACACACGTTAAGTTTAAAACCTCTAATTTCAGTGCAATTTCTTCTTTAATTTTTTTAAATGGATTCTTAAACACAGTTTTTCAGGTCATTACTTTTACTTACAATGATATTTATACCTTACCTTAAGTGAGATCCTTACTTGCTCTTCTGTTTAATGGGTATTATAGTTTTTACATAATTATTTACTTGACCAGAAATCTAGTATATGTGCTCCAAAAATACAGAGATTAATTATGAAGAAACAGAGTAAAGTACCATACAAACATACATCTATATATCTATAACTATAAATATGTACTCTCTATATATCATATAGATACATATATGATATATATCATATAGATACATATTTTATATATATATATATATATATATATATCCTAACTATTTAAATTTGGGAACATGCCCTACAATATGTAAACATTTAGATTTGGGGTAAGAATTGCTCGCTACTTTATTTCCTCGAGTGAGAAGTGATATTACGTACTCATGGTGTCAAATTCTGGAGGTACTAAGTCAAAAAGATCAATTGAGGCTATAAGTTCAGAACCAGCATAGACAATGGGGTAAGACTCTGTTTATGGAGGGAGTTAAGGAAAGAAGGAAAGGGGAGAAAGACAGAGAATGAAGACGAGGAAAGAAGGAGGAGTGGAAGGAGAGATTGGCAGGGACAGAAATTATTTGTTTAAGTGCTTCAAAGATGCAAAGAACTGTTTCAAAGATGTAATAATTTTTAAAAGTAGTTATTCTTGTTGTCAAAACTCCCAGAATAAAGCTGATATTAACATATAAATCCATTAGTAAAGCATAATCTCAATGATAATATATTATCATTTATTTCTAGTCCTTTCACTAAATTGAATAGTCCTCAGTTTTTCTTATTTCTGTTACTTCAAAGAGGCAGAGAAGAGAATATTTTCTTTTCTGAGAACATATTGAAACATTTGAACATTCAGACAGATATTTTCTGGTGTCATCTTAAAGAAAGTTAATTTCCTACCTGTTATACACATTGTCCTACAGATTTATAAAAAGGCATATGAGACATCATTAGATTTCCTAGCACACATATTACAGCAACTTGTTTGTGCTTTTACTGTTTGTTCAGGGGCCAATGTGACATTCACTATTGTTTACCAAATAAACCTATCCAAGTCTCCTGTACATATCAGCACATAATATCATTACCACACTGGCTTTTTGTCTCACAGGAATAAGGAGAATTAATGGTGAAAATACCTGAATTATCAAACTTGATCAAGGGGTAGTCAGTGTATCATTTTAAACAATATTTTCTAGAAACAAAACATGGGTAAGAGACATTGCAGTATATTGATATTAGTACTACATAATTCAGACGAGTGGACCCTAGCATTGTATAAGTTAAACAACCTAGATTTGGCTTGCAGCCAGATGTTTGACTATTATTTCACTGACCTTTGGATACGGTGATTTCACCAGATAGAAGAACAGATAAGTTAACTTCTTTGAAAGTGCTTGGAAAAGATCATCATGGTAGAGAAGTAGAAGTCTAACCTGAGTAGGGACTAATGCTGAGTCTGGCTTTGGGGACTCACACCCTCAAGGCAAGATGCTGCAGCACTGCAGACTTTGAGGGAAGCTAAAACAACCAACAGATGGGAAATCGAGTTCTGCTACATCAGAGGCCTTATGAAAGAAATCATTTTCCGGTAGTTCCCTTGCTATGTCTTCAACCCTACATAAACACATGGCAGCAAAACAAAGATCTTCTTCAATGCTCCTCAGTGATGTTCCAGTGTCCATCCACATTAGCTCAAAGCAGGACTCACAGAGGAGATGTGTGCAGCATGCCAATTCATGGTGACCACAGTGGCTAGTTTTGAATGCTTATTTAATTTGCTTAGGAAGTCCATAAAGAAGAAGGTTTTGTTTCTGTCTGTGATGACATTTTCAGCCATGGTTGTGTCAGGAGGGCTCTGACCTAAGTAGTGACTAAGATGCTTACATTATTGGAAGGTAGAGAAAGGTAGAGGCTAGAAAGAAGAAATGGGATCTGACACCATGCACTACATCTTGCTCTGACACCTTCCTCTGTTTGTCCTTTCTGTTGCATTCTGTTTGCTATGGAGAAACTGTTCAACCACCTGCACAGGTGGTTTGGAAACACAAAGCCAAGTGAGCATGGACTGAGTCCTCTGAAACTATTAACCCAAACTGACACTTTGACACTGAAGTTGCTCTTCTTGGGTATTTGGGAAAGTTTACAAAAAACACCAGACTGATACAGAGGCCGAAGGCAGCATGCAGTGAGAACAGTCCAGAGCCGGAGGGTGAATGAGGACCAGTGCTACAAAAAGGGTGGCTTTATAAGCAAGACACTGATGAATTGATTTCATGTTTAAAACACTTCCAAAAATCAAAGTAAGTGTGTTCGGTTTTGTTTATGGAACTTTAAAGCAAAATGCATGTGATCCAATTTTGGTGACGTTTTGAGTAACCTTCCATTCCACTTTACCCATAATCTTCTAATAAATTTAATCTCTTCAATTTTGATTGACCAAATTCAATAGAACTGATTCAGCAAGTTTAACTTCTAGAACAAACACTTTTTTAAATGCTGAAAGACTAGTCTTCCAATTATATATGTGTGTGTATGTGTGTTACTCCATTTTCTTAAAATATGATTAAGAAACCATTTATCTTTCTCCTTGTTTGTTCTGAAATGTTAAATATTCCCAACAGTACTATTCAGCTATGAAACTTAAACCTGTTCTCTACCTTTTAAAAAGTATCCAACCAATGGCAAAAGTGTAATAGATTGACTTTATTAAACATCTATGTGAGACAAACTATTAAAGAGATTATAATGGTAAAACTGGGCTGCTGTCCAAAAGTTTAGACTCTTTCTAAAAGAAAATGCCATAAAATAGAAGTCAATCATTTTTTCCTATATGTTGTTGATAAGCAGAATCAGGTTTTTAAGAAAGTGTTATCAATTCATCGCTGCAAACTGCAATATATGCACAGTGAGACTGTGCAATCTAGTCATATCTGCAGCATACCATAGAGCAAGGGTAATTCAGAAGCATTAATCTGCTTCTCTTGGTAAACAAGGAATTGAAGATTATATCTTCTACCTTCGCGACAGAAAGCCTTGTGCAAGAAAAACAAAAACAACAACAAAAAGCAAAAACAAAAGTCATAAAGATATTAGTGATGTTTCCTAATTGTTTTATGGATTGAAGAGAATAGTGCTAGTATAGTCCCTGTGGGATGAGAGAAGCATATTCACAGTGAAAACCATACTTCCTAGTAAAAATGGTTATAGCTCCTCATATTTCTGCATTAAGGTGTTGCTACCTTTGCAAGACCTGGTCTCATAGACTTACCATTATATTTTACCAACGCAATCCCTAGAGCAGTTTGTTAATGTTCCATATACATTCTGAATCTCAAGACTGACTTAAGTCTTGAATAAATGAATAAGAATAAAATGGGCTCCCTCTTTAAAGTTACAAGGAAAAGATAAGAAATAATACTTCTTCTACTAAAAAATATCTGCCACATGTGCTATGTCACTTCAAATACCAAAAATTTTAAATAGCATTTGTCACAAAATTATCATCTTTAGTTTCAATATATAACTTTTTGTGAGTTCTCCTTATTTTAGCATTAAATCAATTCTCAAGTAATGTAAGTAAAATACAGTCAGTCCTAACTTCACCCCTTTCTGTTATAGAGATTTGCATTGCTATGGATCTTGGTCTATTGATACAAATTTAAGGTCAATTTTGTTATATGTATATTTCTGCTCTTGATTAAGATATTGTGCTTGTGTAGCTCATTTTAAAATGTGATACATAAATAAAATATAGGTAATAGATAGTCATCTATAATAGTCAAGCTTGTAGTCATGTTAATTAGATTTTCTAGATGTACAGAGATATATTTCAGATGGACAGGTATTCTTCAAACCTTTCAAAGACTCCAGAAGGATATAATATTACCTAAGTAAACAGGAAGTATATTGCAAACAGCTTCAAAAACCCTAGAATTGACAGATACATCTTGCTGCCTAGATAGTCACCCAAAGTTCTTCTATATTGTTGGAGCATCTTTAGCCTACAGGCCCATAGCATTTGGCAGACTTTTCTATGGAGCAGGAAATTTTAAAGAAGTCCGACCTATATTGGCAGTTTGTCAGTCACTTTCTTCTGTGTCCTGCAGAATGTCTTGCAGACTCTTTTATTAGGAAGGAACCCTTTTTTAGGCAAGTTCACCAGTCTTTTATTTGTGGGTCCTGCATGTCTAGTTCATACAACATGGCATTAAGCAGTCTAGACAAAAGCAGTTTATTTCCCAAAACATTACCTTTCTCCTCAGCTTTGGAAAGTGTGAGCAAATAAGGATCCATCCAACCAGTCACAGCTCACTACAAGTGCATATCTTACTGTGATACACACACACATGGCAAAGATTTTAGCTTGAGAAGCAATGGCAGGAGTAGAGGTAAGAAATGAAGAATAGCAAGCAGAGTGACCTGATTTTACTTTTTGAAAAGAGTAAACCATAGGATGAATGTACAGGCTAGGGGTCAGCCTTTAACAAATCTGGAAAGCCTCTCTGTACATTCTACGTAGTGAAGTTTCCCAGCAAACCCATGGCTTGGGCAGAAACTTCCAGAACCATTCTGTGTAACATAAAAGCAATCATTTCTCTTTGTGTGTCTTTCTCATAGATTGGTGACATGATATTATTTTCTGTTACATCTTTTAGGATTTTTTTTACTGACATAAGAGAAAACAAATTTGTATCCGTAAAAAAATGGTCAAAGCGATCTCATTAGGTAACATAAATCCTACTTCCTCTATTATGTTAAAAGCCGGTTAGACAGAGATGAACACAAACACAGCCTTCAGGTTGATGAGCCCGATGAAAAGAGAGTTCAGGTTTTTCAATGATCAAATATTTATAATGTTTTTCAGCAAGAATTTTTACTAAAATGAAGCACCCACTAAATTTAAGAAACATGTCTTAATGTTTTTTTTTCCTTCTAAGAAGTCTTTTCAAGTTGAAGATCATGGTTACTGAGCAAGTTAAGTCTGCTATAGTTTGCTTTCCCAGGAGAGGTGAAATGGGCCTTCTGATGAATGTTTTGTTTGAGTGCATATCACCTGGAACAGAAAGATGTTTTGGAACAGAAATGCCTTTGATGCAAACTGTTTACTGTCATGTTCACTCTCCCCGGAGACTCCAAAGTGGGTTTGTTGGTGATCATAGCCTTGCTCACCAGAGAGACTGTTTAATCAACCCCGGAATCGATCTTTCTGTGACTTTACTTTCACAGGGGTTGATAAGACAATGACAGTGACATGGATTAGTATGAATCTCTTTACTGACACCCAAAGCAAACACCTGTAATTTTTGTGCAAAATTTGAAGTTATAAAGCATAGAGAACAAAGAATGTAAACTTTTAACATTTAAGTGGATAGTTATTGCTAAAATAGAAAAATATCAATTGAAATGATAGAAGGAAACTTACCTTCAGAGAAAACTGTTGACTAAGAATCATTGGTATTTAGTAGAAGTTTTCCACAGTCAACAAAAACATCTGTGCAAGTAGCTCTCACTGGGTAGAACAAAACACTCAGTTTTTAATGGGAGTATCACAAGTTATCTTGGACTTATTCAGATTTTGTGATTGAATACAGAGTAGCACTTAAGTTTCTATTCATGTAAGACCTATTTCAAATACTCAAATTAAGGAACAACTTTTAGACTTATTTATTTTGTTGTATGTGTATGAGTGTTTTGCCTGCATAAAACGTACTGAATCACTTGCATAACTGGTGCTTGCAGAAAGGACAGTGAATTGCCTAGAACTGGAGCTACAGTCAATTGTGGATGCTGGGAACTCAACTCTTCTTCAATTCTCTGGGAAATCAGAGTGGTAAGCCCTCCCCCTCAACTTTGAACAATTGCCTTTATTGAGTTCTTATTTACATTGCTTACTAATAATATGTTATAGGATGTAATTTATGTTTAAAGCATAGTATTTATGTTTGGTTTTAATCAAATGTTTTTCAAGTTGATAAGATTTGAAGATCATTTTCTTTTGTTTGTTTTACCTTCCGTTATCCCCTCTTTATTAACCATAGATTCTTTTCTCAAACAATATAATATGAGTACAGTTCCCCCTCCATCTCCTCCTCCAAGTTTTTCCTCCCACCATTTCTCTCATCTGGATCCATTCTGCTTCAGCCTATTATTATAAAAGAACAGGTGTCTAGGAAATAAAAAAGCATAACAAAACAAAATATAATAGCATAAAAGGAACACCATTATATTGAAGTTGGTCAAGAAAAGTCAACAGAAAAACAAAAGAAAGGAGGGGGTTCCAAGATAAGGTATGAGAATCTGAGACCCACTCATTTACGCATTCATGTGTCCATAAAAGTACTAAAGTGCTAAACTGGAAGGTATAGCAGAAAGGCAGAGAACCTGTGGCAGACTCATCTACACTTTGTAATTGTTGTTCTTCTTCTTAGTTATTATCGTCGTTTTCACTATCGTCAACAACTTTGAATTTTTTAAATTTTACTTGTTTAGGTATTTTATCTGCTGGTTTGTGAAGATTATATTTTCCTATCTGTTTCAAACTTGTTGACTTGGTAACCCAAGATATGTGGAAGAATGTAGGAATCGAGTGCATTCTCACAATGTGAATAATTAATTACGTCAGCTGTATCCCTTTAGAGGAAATGTGTAACTAATACTTAACTTCATTGTCAGATATGTTGAGATTGAAAACCACACTGCCATATTCAAAAGTAAGTCCTTACAGCCATATTCCCTAAGGTGGGTATTACCAATACCAAAATGATTTTAGTGGAATCGCATTGAGTTTCTCTCTATTTAATTTGATGCTGTTTGTCGGCTTGCTGTATATTGCTTTTATGATATTCAGATATGATTTTAGTCTCTCTAAGACCTTTATTATAAAGGGGTGTTGAACTTTGTCAAATGCCTTTTCAGCATCTAATGAAATGATCATATGGTTTTTTCCCTTCAGTGTATTTATATGATTGATTACATTGATAGATATTCATATGTTGAACCAGCCCTGCATCTCTGGGATGAAGCCTACTTGATCAAAGTGGATGATTTTTTTTATGTGTACTTTGATTCAGTTTGCCAGTACTTTATTGAGAATTTTTGCATCGATGTTCATAAGTGAAATTGGTCTGTAAAACTCTTTCTTGGTTGTGTCTTTGTGTGGTTT
>JAQHUG010000166.1:2802843-2814390 GCA_028555095.1 Dicrostonyx torquatus
GGTTGGTGCCACATCTGGGGGTGTAGTATCACTTCTACATGGACTCTGCATCAGTTTATGCCTCCAGGCTCTCCTGTGAACTCTTGCCCTGAATTTCCTCAGTAAAGGACTGCAAGCAATAAGCTAAAATAACCTATTTCATTCCCAAGTTGCTTTTGGTCACGGTATCTTATCACAGAACTAGAAACCGCCAATAAGAAAATAGCCCTAACTTAAATTAGTAAAGTATGATGTTTTCTTTCAAAACATGCTAACATCTCCAGATCTACAATTTCACCCCAGTTTGCAACTCTAGCTAAACAAATTATGAAAACAGAAAAACAAAAATTAGAAAGATGTCTGTGTTGAGAAGGAGAGTTGAAAAAAAGAATTTGTGTCCTTGGAAATTTTTATTCTGTATCAGTTTGCCTTAGTATATGATGAAATAACTCTTTTGCCAGGCTCATCACCATAGGATTCTGCTATCATCTAATATTATTTTCATAGGATTGGCTAAAAAATTTAAAACATTTTCTATTGTTATATTATGCACTAAAGACCAGAGTTTGTGCACTGAGATGTCATTATCATCATTTGAGGCTTAAGAACAATTATAAAAAGCTTATGATAAAAAGTTAATTCACACTTAGTGTGTATCAGTGCAGAACAAGCTGTGTCCTAGATTCCTTTGGTAGATAAGAGAAAGATAATTTTCTTTACTATCATCTGAGACACTGTGCATGATGCTGAACAGATGAAGACTAACAGCACATCTAGGTACTCAGAGTACCTAGAAGACAGAAAGATCTCCAGCTGAATAATCAGAAAGAAAATGGCATGTGTAAAACCGTGCCTTGAATTTCACCACCAGAGTTCCAAGGCTTGGAGACTCTCTTAATGAGAGCATGGGGTGAATGAAAGCAGAACCCAGACACACATCTGCTTACATTGAGTGAAGCTTCAAAGAGGCAGAAGTCAAACTGTAGTGTTAGTAATAAGGAAAGGAAGGGGGTGCTTATAGAGATAGAACTCAAAGGGCTATTTCTAGAAGCTGGCAAGTATTACTCATCTTCTTTGGCATGGTCACATCAGGCATCAATTTTGTGCAAATAAAATTATGTTTTTTTAATATAGGCATTTCATGTCAATTTAAGCAATCTAGTGGCTTCTAAAAATATTCCTCCAATATGTCTCTGAACTTTGAGAAACAAGCACAGAGATATTCTCATATTTTCCTCCTTCTCTAGGGTTATTACCTGTACTGGGTGACATACTAGAACCTATAGAACTGAAGGATGCTACTGTTTTATTTTGGAGCAACCCAAAGTATTTTATGTCCCTGAAAATAATTGGGACATATGGTAGTAACTAAAATGATGGGGAATTGACATTTTCCTCGCCTATTATTGCTGTCTACTCATTATTATTATATGCTCAATAATCTTTCTGTACAATTATTTTTTACTGAATTTTCTTTACTATATAAACACCCTTTAGGATCAGTTGTTGCCTAGGTCTTAACAGGTGCTTTATTAGTAGTATGCCAGGAGACGATGATGATGATGAAGCATAGGGATGATGGAGCATCACAATACCGCCCTCTCTTTCCTCTGGTAGGATAGGATATCATTAAGGGAATCTGTATGTGTTAGGTAATTCAGTGGTTGTTGATTATGGTGACCATAATTTTAAAAACTTTGAAGTTTATTAACTGTTGTATAAAACATTGGAAGAGTTAAGCAAATAAATAATTGTCAACTGTCAAATCAGTCTTTCAAGGCAGAATATAGAAAAAAATCTTCATTTTCTGGCACTGGATAGATTTTACTCCGACTCAAACCAAGACTTTCAAAGGGGAATGGATCATTCTTAAAGATATCCTATTTTTTAAGATGTGTAAATGTGGCCAGGCAGTGGTGGTACACGCCTTTACTACCAGCACTTGGGAGACAGAAGCAGGCAGATCTCTGTGAGTATGAGACAAGCTTGGTCTACACAAAGAGACCCAGGATAGACTTTCAATGCTACAGAGAAATCCTGTCTCAAAAAACGAAATAAATAAAAATAAAAAGGTATGTAAATTTAAGTCTTAATTATCATACACAATGAGACACAGACGGTTGATTCTTGAGAAGTGCCTTTAAATAAATTTCAGTTTCTTGAAAGAAAAGTTGGGATGGCTAAGGATGGCTGTTCATGGTTCTACAATATGAACTTCCATTCCCTAAGACTGGCCTCAGCACTATGCTTGATGCATACCTAGTCTGCCAGCATCAGAGACTGGTGTTGATTTCTGTATGTAGAATTATCCTGAGATTAGACAAAGTTAGAGATTTATATGATTGTTTCAGTGTGGCTTCTTTTTACTGTGATAAAGAGCATGATGACCAAAAGTAACTTGAAGAGGAAAGTGTTTATTGCACCTTACAACTGCTAGATCACAGTCTGACTGAGGGAAGTGGGAGCTGAAAGTCAGGCAAGGAACCTGAAGTCAGTAAGTAGAGAAGAGGCCATGGAAGAATGGTGCTTATTGACATGAGTTTTATGACTTGTTCAACCCTTTTTCTTATACAACCAGAGCCACTTAGCCTGGAGTGGTACTACTCACCTGAAGCTGGGCCAACACCAATCATTAATCAATAAAATCCTGCAAAGACTTGCCTATAGGCCATGGTAACAGAGGCATCTTCTCAGTTGTGATTCCTTCTTTCCGGATAACTTTATTTAGTGTCAAGCTGATAACAAAATAACCAACACAACCATTTACAGAGTTCACCAAACCTTTATACCCTGAAATAGACAGGAGGAGTTTGTGCAGGAATTGGTACCCACTTCTGACATGTTTTAATGTGTCATGACCAGATACTCTATTGCCACCATTATCTAAGAGTTCATACCATGCCTTGTTAAACACCATGGTTTTTCTACAATATTGTCTCAAAATAAAGAATCTAATGCTCAGCAGTGGGTGGGTAGGCATGGATTCCTGTTCAGTATCCTTCAGAAGCCATATGATAAACAACATGGAAGTTGCCTATTTAATATTTCCTAGGTGCTTGGAAACAAATATTACATGGTAAGAATGCTAATTTTATGCACTGCCCCTTCAGATGCTACAGTATTTTCTCTGAGAGTCCAGCATGAAAAATAGGTGTAACTCCTGTCCTTGCTGTTTCTAGCACTATCATTTGTGTGTTTTGTTTCTGCCAGAGTTTAACTAGATATACCTGGAAACTCCTGTTCTTAGAAGAAACTCTTTGGGAAGCATCAGAAGAATTATGGACTGACTAGATTTTGCATAATCTTTATTTTGGCTGAAGATTCCCTCAAATACATAAACTTCCATGCACTTGTGAGCTTTGCATGTGTGCAATACCATACCAATAGGTTTCCCTTTAAATCTTGCATCAGTTACTTGCTTCAATTAGGTGCAAGGTTTCTTCTGAATATACATAAACATAAAGGTATGTTCTTTGACAGATGATTTTGAGTTCCTCAGATATCAGTGAACCAGCAGGTGATGAAAGGAGCTCTGGAGTAAAGAGACAAGGAAGGAACCAGCAATAAATGGAGTAAGTCTTAATATTTGTGCCCATTATGCAAGTAGGCAGTTGCAATAATGGCAAAACTAGTAAAGGCTCTGACTTTTCAAAGGCTAAGTTCCACTTATCACCATAGGCAAGCAACCAGATAAGCTTGGGCAATTATTTAACTTCAAAAAATTTAGACACATGAGAAAGAATATATCAGTTAATGGTTTGTGTTCAATGCATTGTAAAGGGAAAAGAATTGTGACTTGTTTAGCAAATCCTGCCTCTTAAATGGCATAGAGCCAGAGGACTTAATGAAGAATTGGTCATTATGACAGACAGGAATAACACATGGATCAAACAGCCAGCAGGCTCTAGTCTACCAACTCAGGAATTTTTGGCCTCATCTCTGACTCGTTCCTGGTTATTGCAGATGATTTCTGTGTTGTCTTCAAATTGCATGTAATGCAGAGCATCTACTTAAGCTCGTGTCAAATACTTTCAAGCTTATTTTGACTGTCATAGTCGGAAGTTATGGGGGAACAATTTAGGAAGTGTGCAAGGACAGACTGAAGCATGAGGGAGTCTATACCCTCTAGACAAACTTCCAATTATGGGTAATACAACTAATTTCAATAGTGTTAGAAAGTATTCAGCCTTTCATGGGCATTTCCTTGGGATGTGGCAGTACACTGGTTTTCTCTATTGCCTGCTCTCAGTTTCCAGGGTAGTTGGGACCATCTTTGAATGATTTACTTGTACCTCAGTCTTTTACTCAAATTCTGCCCTTGTTATTCAAGAAAACTATCTTTCTCACTTTTGGAGGACATAATCTTTTGCTGTCTTGGTTTGAAAGATTCACTCTTACCCCGAATATCTAATATTATCTAGAAGATTCAGGAAAGAATATTTTTTGAAATAAAGACATATATTTCCCTTCAAGAAATTTAACAACTTCCTTATTTTCTGGCATATTTTCTTTCATCTGGCACTATGTTCAATCTGCTCCTTTTTACACACTAGTTTATACAACCACATCCACTCACATAAATTCTAAAACTAAACAAAGTAACGAAGGACACAAAAATTATTCAACTGGCTTTATTGCTCCCGTTCTTTAAATAATAGTTGATGTTTACTGACTGTTTACCATATGCCAGGTGTTATTGTCACAAATTGCATGCAGTAATTCATTCTATTTGCTCAAAGCCTTAGCAAGTATTACTATTGCCCCTGAATGTAAGACTATAAAGCTGTGATTCTTTGATATGTATTGGTTTTCTCAAGGTTCAGCCTTATTGACCAAAGCAGGGATTCGACCCCATGTCTCTCTGCCTCTGGAGAATGTATAACTTGTTGATATAATAATGATGATTAAAACCAAGTTGACTGTATATTTTTTTTTAAAAAAATCATCTTTTAATTCAGCTCATGCCTTCCAGTTCTTGCAACAGCTGCCAGCTAAGGTTGCCCGTATTGTGTTAACTTGAAAAGATAAAGTAAGTGTTGTATTAGCAGCAGTTCGAGCAGCATAACTTATAGAAAAAATATACATATATACTCATATATATCCTGAATATTTACAATATATTTTATTTATAACATATTTATAGAGATAAATATTTATTGTATATTATATATGACTTTATTAAATCAACTTAAAGGTTATAGTCTTACTAGTCCAAAAATGTTTGTCTAACAATATGAAGTCCAAGTGTTGAGTAACTGTTCTGTCCACAAGGCTGATATCTCAGCTGATTCAATATATGCCAGAGTCCTTAAGAAGTAGATTCTAATGCTGGAAAAGAAATGCACTTGCAAGCGAGAAAGAACATATAGGCAAGATACAGGCTTTTTTTTCTTTGTATCCTTTATAAAGACTGCCAGCAAAAGGCATGACCCATATTAATGGTGGATTTTCCCATCTCAAAAGATCTGCATTAAAGTTGTATCTTTCCACCTCAGAATATCCAGATTAAAAGTGTGTCTTCCTATGTAAATGTTTTAATTAAGACAAAAATAATCCCTCACAGGTATACCCAGCAGCTTGCATTTTACTTAATACTGGATGCAGTAGTCATCACAAGCTCACCACTTGTCAACTGAACACACAAGCATATCAACTTATGCCATTGCTAATTTACAAATGAGAGCAATTACTAGGTCATAATCATATGTGACATGATATTGCTATCTCATGTACAACTGCAAACAAAGTATATAGTTAGCCAGGCCATGATTATACCTAACGTGATATATCCATTGCTCATGTAGCATCAAACATGCTATAAATTTTAGAATATGTCTCACTATCCCTTGAAGGAAATTCCTTTGATATCTTATAACTTAAATATGCTAACTACTGATATTCTCTTAATTGATGTTACATTATATGGTAAAGGGATTGGGCTTGGAGGAGCACAAATATTTGTATGAATACATTCTTAACAAAGTCTGACAAAAACACATCAATTATAGCCCTGGTTTCTGCAACTGCACATGGTTTTTGCTGGTATTTATAGCTATCTTCCTCTACTACCAATTCTTTATTGCCTCCACTCCCACCTTATCACCTCTGAAAGTCTACGCTTTGCTTTTCTAAAGAAGTGGTCCTTACCTTCATTCCTGAAGAATCTGTGCCCTTTGTTATACTGCCTGACTTAGACTTTTGTAGCTTCTCATTGACTTTAATCACAGGACAGAGTGGAACCAAGATGCCCTAAAGGATCTCTTGCACTCTAGACATAAACTTTCTTACTTTCATTATGTACGAAGAATCCAATTTCCTCATGGTAATCCGGATCAATCACCACTCCTAACACTGTTATTCCTTTCTTAGCCTGGTGACTTAAGGGCATCAGAAGCCCAGAGTGGCCAGAAGGAAGTCTGAGCTTCCAGTTCAATTGCATCATTGTCATAGCTCCTAGAACTTCTAGGCCAGAAGAACATAAGGTGTTGGGAATAGGAAGCAAAATTTTTCCTGGTGATTCACTTAAGGACCTGTGGGTCCTTGCTATAGGAAAAACTGTACCATATATTGGATGCTGATTCAAAGCATATACTGATTTCTGGAGAAACCTTACCCCTGCTGCTACCTAATTGACACTTTAACTGTGTATTCTTCTATCAGGCCAGCTGTTTCAGGATGGAGCGGAACATAGTAAGACCAGTGGATTTCATAATTGTGAGCTCACTGTCAAACTTTTCTGACTGTGAAGTGAGTTCCATGGTGAGAATGAATACTGTGTGTAATAACATCGCAGTAGGTAAGACATGGATGATGGTTTTGCCAGAAGCATTATTTAAGAAAAGGCAAATTTTAAACAGAATAAGTTTCTACTCCAGTAAGGACAAAGTGTTGTCTTTTCCACAGAGAAAGTGCTTCAATATACTAAACCTGCCACCAGGTCTCTGGTTGGTTACCCTGGGGACTGGTACTATATCTGGAAATCACTATTTATCTCTGTTTGCATATCTGATCCTTAGCAGCAGATTTGACCAGCTCAGGCTTGGTGAATGGCAATGAAGATTGTTGAGCACATGCATAATCTCTGTCTCTGCTACTTTGCTCATGGGCCCATTGGGTAATGACAGGAATAACTGGGAAAGAGGCCTATGGTCTATAGAATAGGTCACCCTGTCTACTTGATTACTGAAATCCTCCTCTGATGAAGTTACCCTTTGATGAGCATTTACAAGAACACAGGTATCTTCACATCCATCACCTATTTGGGGAGATCAATATACATACTATTCCTCTGATATCCTTCTCACCAATTTTCCAATAATGTTTTTTCCAAGTCTCTGGTCATCCAGACATCTAGTCTACAGCCCATAAATCAGATCTAGGCATTTCTCCTTCCATACAAAATGTATAACCATTTGTAGTATCCTGGATTCTGCCGACTATGAAGATTTCCCTTTACCGGTATCTTTTAGGGTTGTCCCAGAAAGGGGTTGTAATGACACAACCGTCCACTTCTGAGTGTTATCTGCAGAATGTGCAGAATCATCAGTAAACTAGGACTTAGTCTTCTCTTTCTTAATCAACTGACCATATAGCTGGTGAGGCTTTAGATGTATGCTTGGCAGCAGATGTCATTATAAGAAGAGCAGAAACTATTTATATTCACATACTGACAATATAATTGTATAAAAAATCTATATCTATAGACTGAAGATACAGTTATATATAAAGAAGTTGCACTTAAGTAACTTCTTCAAGTAACTTGCTTGTGCCTTCAGTACCTTCTGAGGCCTGATTTCACACACACACACACACGCCACTCATCAATTCAATTTGATAATGGATTGCTTATGTGCATGTCTCCAGACCTATAACCAGATTTAAGGCTATTCAGGCTCCTAGAAGGAAACAGAAAGTGTAGTCTGTGAGGATGTACACTACACTGCTAAAGAGCTTAATGAGTTTAATAATTCATTGAAGAAGAAGTCTGGATTATATGTGCAGGAATAGACTTTAAGTGTGTGGAAAAATAGTGGAAGGAACATAAAATTGGAGCAGGTTGATTTTATTGATATAGGCTCACTGAGTGGAGATTGAGGCTTAATATAGAAGCACACCCAGTTTTTAAATGGTGTCAAAAGTTTGGGGGAAACAAGGTGAAGTATTTTCAAATGATGGCCTATTGAAAAGGAATTGGAGATGCCTGATATGGCGTTCTGAAAAAGATCTGACATTTTGAAAAAGTTGAAATAAAGGTAAAGCATTGTTCAAACTATAGACTACTGAAAAGGAGTTGAAGATATCTGATATTCCTTGTCTTAGTGTTATTGAAGGGATGTGAAGGCTCCGGAAAAATGCAGTGAATTACCTACACAATAGGCGTATGAATTTTAAGCCATCAATGTACCTTGAAACTGTTTCCCTCTCATTCAGCTTAGTTCTCTACCTGACACATGTAAGAAACTAGAATGCTTATTAGGATTCTAGAGAACGTGCTTACTTAACAAAATACTCCATCTCTTCTAAAATTGTCAGGTTTGTGGAAGAAGGTGGAGAGTATAGAGAGATTCCTTAGCTCAGTAAAATGCTAGTTGTAAAATCTGAAATATAAATAATATAATTCTCAGAGCAAAAGAGAGAATGAGATTACTTTAATGGCTATAACTACTATTCTTTTATGGAGGATTCCCAACATAAAAATATTGTAAAAACTGAGAAAAAGCCTTGCATGGCATACAAACTTCTTGGCAGATACCTTCTGACTGCACATTTCCTAAATAGTAGTACTTTCATTAAATTTTTGCTTGTGATCCAATTCTTTGAAGCTTTGAATTGTGTGCATATACAGAGCTTTTTTTTTCTCTTGGGCTCTTTTTTAACTTGCCTCAACCTTGTTTCTAATGTTAATAGAATATGCAGCAGTGTTTATTCGCAAGCTGATTATAAAACGTGTTTTTATTTTAACTTTTGATTTATTAACCATGTTTAGAATTTTAAAATTTTACAAACTTACAGCTGATTAAAGTAATGTTGCTGTCCTTCCCAAAATAGATGTTACTGCTTTTGTTCATTATGGAAGTCACTTTTTAAGATCAAGGTCGTTCTTTGTCACTGATAAACATATATTGTCAGCAATTGTACACTGTCAACTGCTGAAGCACATATTGAATGCAATCATGACAGAAGTCATTCTAAGAACTTTGAGGACATATAAAATACATACACACCCACATTGTCTTGTCAGCCTTGTCTTCTATTCAACTGGCTGTAGAGAAAGATGTATTATGCCATACAGGGAGAAAATTTATAAAAATGCTTGTAGATACTCATGAATAAATTCAGATAAAGCAGGATGTTTGGGGGATAAATTGTTTTCCTTGAGTTCCCATATACCTTTTCCTGCATCACTTCAAAGCCTTGGGACAACTCATACATGCATAACTCCTCTGTTTGGCTCCAACAAATTATGCCTGGATTCTGCTACATCCTTTGTCTTGCTTTACATATTTTTACACTGTGTCTACTACAAGTGATGTTCTGCTCACATAATATTATTAATGCTATTTGCATGAATATTAATTTTTTGAGATGTGGGTCTCATTCTGTAGCCCACACTGACCTTGAACATACAATGCCAAGCTCACAGAAACACTTATTCTTAAAGCTATTTTGATGGGTTTATAGGAATAAGCCCATAGATTTGGCAGCATTTTGTTTTAATTTAATACATTCATATCACATGGTTTGATCAAACTCAACCCCCAATAATTTCCCTTCTGCCATTTTTTTGGAGCCTTTTAGAGGTTTCATCATTGATAAAAACTTTCTCTTCCTACTCCAGCAGCCATTAATGACCAATAGTTTCTCAGCTAGGGGTAGACCTTTGTAATAGGAGGAGCAGGCTGCTTGTCATTTCTAACACCCAGCTAGCTTACACCTGAAATAATCACACAGAAACTGTATTCATTTAAACACTGCCTGGCCCATTAACTCTAACTTCTTATTGCCTAGTTCTTACATCTTGATTTAACCCATTTCTATTAAGCTGTGTTCACCACCAGGTGGTGGCTTACCTGGAAAGATTTAGCATGTCTGACCTGGTGTCACCATGGAGGCTCTCTGACTCTTCTTTCTTTCTCCCAGAATTTGCTTCTGTCTTCTCCACCTAGCTAAGTTCTTTCCTATCAGGCCATGCAGTTTCTTTATTGATGAACCAATGAAAGCAACACATAAACAGAAGGACCTCCTACACCAGAATTTTATGAGCCCCTCTATGCTCATGCGGGCATTTTAGGTGGCATGATCCTGGAAAGATTTTATGAATGCACTCACATCTGGTATAAATTCATGTATGGAACAACCCTCTGATATCCAGCAAGTAATGTTATACTGCAGAATACACTGCTTCTATCTCTTCCAATATTTCCACGCATTCTTTTTTACCTCTTGCACTATTTCTGCTCCACTTTTTCAATGATACCTGATCCTTGAAGAAATGATATTGATGTACCATTTAGAGTTGACAACGCCACAGTGTCTTCTTCTCTATATATTGACCAATTGTGAGTCTCTATATTTATCACTGCCTACTGCAAAAAAGAAGATTCTATGATTAGGGATGAGAGAGGTACTGTCTATCGTTATAAAGACAAGAGTTTAGGAAGTAGCTTAACACTATGTCTATTAAGCAGAATAATAGTAATAGGTTGTCCCCTTGGCCTTAAAACCTAGCTAATTCCTGATCTGGGGCCCAGTTGACAATACCAGGCATGAGTTATTTTCATTTTTATTTTACCTTCGATACTCTTTCCATACCACATTGCTATTTTGAAGTAGTCTCATTAAACAGTTGTTGGCTTTAAGTTGTTTTATTTTTTTCATTCACAAAGACTAGAAAACTAAAAAAAAATCCTAATTGCCTGAATGGTCAATATTTTTTAATTGCAAAGTATAAATGTGATTAAGTAGAAATCAGTCTGATCCCATCAAAAATAAGTACTTAAATTATTAAATTATACACCATTAGCTACCTAATCAACAGTTTGCACTTCAGTTGTGAGAGGAAAGGACTCATTTCATCTCTGTTTTGTAAATATTTTAAAATGCAATGCTCATACCCACAGTCCAGCTCTTCAATTACTTTTCCTCCACAGTGACAAAACATCTCACACTATTTAATGGCCTCTCCTAGAGCACTTCATGATTCAGAGTCTTCCAGCTGTGACAAATCAAAAGGGACCTATGTATTCTTTGGGGTTTTTGTTTGCAAAAATGTCAAAAATTCAATTTGGTTTTGGTTTTGATGCGCAGTCATCCTCACAACCTTTTATGCATCAATTAACTGTTAAAAGTCAGCAGGACAGATCTTCACTGACGCCATCATGAAGGCATTTTAGTTTTTGTTTTTCTCTTTTCTGCATGGACTCTTGACTGTCCTCACAATGAGCTTCTAGAAATTTCCTTTTGGAAACTTGATTTATATGAAAATAAACATAGTTGACATTCCATAAACATGGATGCTGTGTACCCAGAATCATTCTGGGAAAGCTGAGGAGAGATCGAACTAAAGAT
>JAQHUG010000166.1:2821851-2832004 GCA_028555095.1 Dicrostonyx torquatus
GGGGGGGGGCTGGGACAAGGGGAGTGAATGTAAATTTTCTTTTCAAATTTAATAAAAAACGGAAAAAATTAGCTATTTACTAAGATATTCAAGGCAAAGTCTCAGCTCATTTTAGATTCTCTAGAATCATCCACTGCACCATTCACCTTGAGATAGATATTTCATATGGAAGCTGTGTTACTGTTTTCCTTTCATAAAGCAGTTGATTCATCTTCCACATTGATTTTCATGAAGAGCTGTGAGACTGCTAGAAACTAGTGATGCCTGGGTGTTCCCAGAACATTCAGAGAAACATTCTACTGTTAACTAATCAAAATATAGTGGTTTCTAATTATGGAAAAATGTAGACTTGCTCTGCCCTACTTAAAAGAATATGCATCTTTTTTTATTTTTGCCACAGTCATTCAGCCTAAAACATTTAGAACAGAAGAGTGGTGTGGTTATTTGGCTTTCTTCCCTCAAATTCATCAGCAGGACATAAATCACTACTGGATACTTACTGCTTTCTTCTCCTTCTTTGACTTGAGGAGCCAACTTTCCACTTAATCTACTATTCCTGGACCTCAGACATGGTAATTAACCTCAGAGATAGAATTTAGTTTTTTAAAAAAAGCCCTTTGCAAACAGCATTGCATTAGAAATATTCTATGTACTACAACATTTCTTCATTTAGTCTGAAAGGTTCCTGCATTTCTCATATCAATCAATGACCATTTAATTTCTGTATGGAAGTTAAAATGATTTTTTCCTGGCTTCCTAGGTTGGCATCAGACTGTACTTCTGGCCATTAATTCACCTTGTAAAGTCTTTAGTTGAAATCCTCTGGGCAGTGAAGTAGTGGAACAACTTTCAAGAAGTAGGTCATTTCATTAAATGATAAGTTCTAAAACAAACTTAATGGTTCAGATAGTGGAGTTTTTTCATCACATAGAATATTTGGAATGAGAAGTTCTTAAGTTTACACGTCAGATTGTGTGGTGTGCCATCCAGTTCTCATTGAAGAACCAGAATATTGAATGATTTTTAGATGGTTATTAGCATCCCATATTGAGCCCCAAACTTAAGCAATTCCCTACAAAAGCTTTTCAAATGAGGAAAAAGTATTGATATAAGATGATGTCTTCATCAAGAGATACTCTTCATGATGACCATTAAGATAACATGTTGTTGTGATAGTTTAGGAATATTACAACACAGTACTGACAATTTTTCCCTTAATACCAGTCTATTGCAAGGCCTTTCTTGTGAGTAGAATTTATTCTTATGATGGTGCAAAGAAAGAAATAACATGCCTCTGAAGTTTAAATTCCTAAAAAGTCTGTGTAATGAAGTTAGGATTGTGTTCAACAATTTTAATTCTACAACAAAATTTCAAATGGGCCTGGTATAGTATTCTAAAACATTCAGTGTTTCAATTAAAATTCTCTAATAAGGAAATGAATAAGAACCAAAGATCCCTTGGCTCCAAGACTCAGAATGCCACAACTAAATTTGATTAAATGGCATGCCAAAGGTTAGATAATAAATCAACAACCAATTTGGCACTACAACCTTATTACATCAGAACTCTTTCCTCTAAACCTTTACATTTCTGAATATTAAGAACATCTCTTTTTAAGAAAAAATAGCTAGAAGTCTAAGGAAAGACATGCCAAGAGTTCCATTAAGCTTATGGTTTTAAAAGCTTCTCTTCTGGCTCCTGTTATTTGGCTAGCATCCGTCTTCTTGTATGCTGTTTTCCCTGTACAATTCACGGCTGTACTGATAACTGCACTGACAGTTTTGACTTCATTTCCTGTCTTGTTTATGAACATCTAAATCAACCCTTTCTAACAAAATAATAACCCAAGTTTCTCAGCCAAACACTCTTGCATTCCAAACTTGCCATTAGCCCCTATCGTCCAGTAGCTCAGTTTCCAAGAGGTCTCCAGAACCTTTGCATGTATTTGACAGTTTCAGGACCTTCCTCTTAGGACACTGCAATGCTCATTCACGTAAGTATTCCCATTACATGCATACTCACAATATTTACTTACCAAATGCCTCCTCCATACTTTCTTGAGTTTGTTTTTCTTAAAGGAAGTCTGGACGTAAAATTTCTCCTGTTAAAATGCTGCATACCTCCGCAAAGGTCTTCCTATCTCCTCAAGATAGGGCTCCCTTTCATGCCTGGCAAAACTGGGCTGCACAACTGGAGATATTAGCCTCTCAAACTTTTCTGTACATGTCAGAGATTTTCATGACCCTGCATAGAAAATGACTGCCTGCTCCTACGATACTTTTTCTTTCTGCATTATGCATCCAAAACCTTTCGCTTAGCTCCAAACAATTTGTTTTTTTAAAACAATACATTTTCTAAGGGCGTAGGTAGTGATGACTCCTCGCTCTTACATCTGCCTCATCCTTTATTAATTACTATTAATATTACAAATTTATTAAAATTCACTTCTTCTCATATATTGCTGCAGAAAAGTTCCTACAGTCCAGAGAAAAAAAAGACAGGCAATATGAATGAAAAGACCTTGCTTGTACTCTAACCACTTACCAGGATATGATGTTGAATTTTGCAACTCCTCAAATTTGCTCTTTTGCAGAAGGTTGATAGAATTCTAGCAAATGGATAAGCTGTACTGTAAGAGGCTTGATGAGCATCATTCTGCTACATCACTGTTTTTCAATCAACAAATGGGAGAGAGTCATCTCTGTGTTCACAACCCTTCATTAAGTGCTACATATTTGCTGAAGTTGAAACAATATATGCATTTATGTCTATGTAAACATGGCTAGAAAAAAATGACATCTTGATTTCTTGTACTGAATTCATTCCCAGATTCTAGTTTCTGCAGATTGTGAGTTATTACCAATCCTAGACAATCTAGACACTTTGGGGATGGGAAGTACTATTTTAAACTATTCAGTCAGTTGAGGATTCCCTTCCAGATGGCCCTGCCTGTCTTCCTGCAGGACACAGTAGGAGAATTTCTGCACTCAAGAAGCAGCTGTAGGGCACTGAATTTTCACACCATTATGCCTTTCTACCTGTGCCTGAGAGGCAGCATTCTTCACTTAGGCTGAGATGGGTTTCTTCACCACTGCTGTGCTCAACACGGACATAACTTGAATAACAGAAAACAAGGGACAAGTCTCAAAACAGAAAAAGACCTTAGTCTTGCTTTACAACAGATTTCCTCTAGAACTCTGCAAACACAGTAACTAAAACACAGTAACTTTTCTGCATTGTCACCTGTGGCTTGAATTGTGACGCTGAGGTGTCAACCCTGAAAATTATCATAATAAGCCTCTCTCTTCTTGGCAGACAACGGTCTGCTCCCTGTACTTTTACATAGTTTTTTCCTTTATATATGCCTTACAATGTTATTATCTGTTCTTTCCATGAGGCTAACAGTCATACTGGATTAGAATCTTCCAACAATCTCATTTTATTGTGATTGTCTCTATGAAGATTTAATCAACTGAGGTCTGGGGAAATGGGACTCCAGTTAAAAACTATAGTATTTAGTATCAACTGCTTACTCTCTCAGGCATTCCATGTCAATAAGTTTTATAATATTTGTAATATTTCCATAAATCAAATTCCTATATATGCCTTTCTTGACTTATGAGCTATCAATCTAGAGTCATAGTAGAGTATAGGTGTGGGATTCTTAGTGTCCTTTGTTGCTTGTTTGTTTTTCACATCAGGGTTTGTTCAGCCTTGACTGTCCTTGAACTGACTCTATAGACCATGCTGGTCTCAAACTCATAGAGATCCACTGACTCTGTCTCCTGAATGCTGGAACTAAAGGCATACACTATCACTACCCAAGTTAAATTTTCAGTGTCTTGAAGAGGAAATTATGTAGAGGACCTTATCGCAGGTTATGGTCAGATTTTGGGTTTCCTCAAATATACGTGGATGTCTATATGTGTCTCTGAATTGCCACTTCTGCCTTATTCAAGCCAGATAGAGTTCTGTGCCGTTATTGAGACCTGCAATCATGTTTACCCTAGTCATATCCCTTCAAGTTTCTGTATTAGGTTGGCAAATGTGTATCCTTATCTGAGCAGTGAGTGGCTTATCACATCAATTTCTTCATGCATGGCTTAAGTATAGCGATTCAAATTTTATTGTTGTTGAGGAAAACCTGGCTGTCTATCAAAGCTCCTGCTCCTATCCTGGTCCCAACACACTCTGTAAGTCTGTGACAGATCCACATTACTCATGGGCAGAGAATTTCCAGACCGTGCTTTATGAAATATTATTTTTAATTAAAAGTCATCCTCTGATTCAATTATTTCTTAAAACATGAATCTAGATATTGTAAATAAGAAAATGAAAACTGAAGCACATTTTATTACTTAAGTTCCTGGCCCGTGGAAAATAGGAGTCATCACCTGTGTTATATAGTCTCTAAAAGTAATTTTTAAAAAATAAAATCCAGCAATTAACTCCTCTTTTGTATTATTCCCTAACTTGATTAATATATGTGATGTGGTAAGCCCTTCATTCTGCTGGCATAATAAGAAAACAGTTTGGGAAGTAATTTATATTTTAACTGCATATTCTATTATTAAAATTTGTGATGTACTAATGGTCACGTGGCCAGGTATGTCTGTGTACATTTGTGTGTGTGTGTGTGTGTGTGTGTGTGTGTGTGTGTGCTGACAAATGAGGGAGAAGTGCAATTAGAGAAACAAATGCAAGGCACAAGATGGAGTTTTTAGAACTTTTCTGGTATCCTGACTACATTGCTTTCCATGTGGGTGAAGTGAGAATTTGATTTATCTTAATTTCAGTTCCCTTCCCTTTAGCTGCAAAATTCTCCCAGAATACAGCTGTTTTAATTTATATCCCTATAATCTGCAATGGTATAGAGTAATTGTCATTATTTCCTGAGCACATAAGTAAGTAATGTCTAGTCTTTTGATAGAGTAGAATGTTTTATTTTACTCTTGAATAAGTTCTGCTCAGTGAACTTAAGTAATGTTCCTTAACTTGGTCAGGAAATGCCTTTCAGAATGTACATATGCCAGTGTTTAATAATATGAAGATGTCCTTTCTGCCCAAGCAAACATGAATTAAACCTCATGTGGATTCTAAAACTTACATCTGGTATCATGACTTCATATATGTCATTTAATGTTCTTTTTGCCTAGGTCCTGTTTTACAGGTTTGTATTGGTACAGGACTGTTCTCCAAACCAAACTTCTGTCTGCTTTAGGCATTCAAATAGGTTTGCTGGCCAAGATCATTATAGCTGGACATCTTGAATAATAATGTTCCCTCCTAGAAAGAGAGGACAGGGAAAGTAATGGTACCCTCACATGGGTATCCTGGCACCCCTCCCATGCAATTATGTGCAACTGTACCCTTGTTTCACATGGCTTCAGGGGTTCTGAGAAGGGCTCGAGAATGTAGATAGGGAAGAGTTAGAGAAAGAAACGCCATTTCACAGCCATGTAGGAGTCATTACCAATGTTGTTTACAGACTTTCCAGTGTGACTGCCTTTTGTTCAACCATGCCTCTGTCCATAGCCTCTCACTCATTGTTCTGTAATCAAACCTAATAAACCCTTTGCATCCCAAGACTGACACTCATGGATCTTACCTTGGTTTCTCATTAGGACTCAAGGAAGAAGGTGTAGATATTTCGCTTATCTCTTTCCAAGGGAAGGATTTTTTTCAACATTGTGTCTATTCTGTTCATGAAGATTTTAGTCTCTGAATACCAGAGAGTACAAAGCTAACTGTTTATCACATTACCCACAAAAAGCCCTTGACTTACCGCAGTACTGGATGGATATTGAATATGTTCTTACCTTTGATAAAGGTAATGATATCAGTAAACTCAGACTAGTGTTTGCAGTTCTTTAACCTCTATGCTGAAGGAATTCAAAATCACAGAAGTTCAATGGTTTGAGAAAGCCCATCGTCAGAGGCTTAGGCCTTCAGATCCTAATTGTGAGCCTACTTCCCTGTATCCATGGGATAAAGAAGGTCTGGGTTCTGCATCCTATGCATGGTTGAGTTTGTTAGATCTGATATAATTTTCATATAAGATCTAGGTATCCCAAAACTGGTGAGCAAATTTTGCTGTATGATTTAGCCCCCTTTGCTTTTTTTTTTAAATCAATGCCTACCTTTTAATCTTAATACTGCCCTTCCTGAGGTAGAGAGACATCACCTGTTTTTTTCTCATTCAGTTTATTTTTCTGATCTTCTAACTCAAATTTATATTCTTTAAAATCTTTGAATTGTATATATTCTATGGAGTTTTGTAAATGCATGTAGAAATCACAAGGCTAAAGAAGCCTGAAGTATAGGGGTCAGAGAAAACAGAAAACTCAAGGTACCTAGAAGAACACAGAATAGATCATGGGATTCATGGACTAGTATGACCTAAAAGTGCATGGTTTCAACTTCAGGATATGCTTAAGCACAGGCAAATTCCAGATATTCAAATACAAACAAGTGGAAGTTTGTGATGCTTGAGACCTGGAGACATTTTAGTTGTTTACTTCAGCTTACCTCTGTACAAGCTATGCTTCTCCTCACCCCTTCGAAATTTTCAGTGCCCCCTCCTAAAAATCTGTGCTCATTGTCTGCTAATATACAGGTTACAATGACCAGTGTTCATAAAGAGGATAAGCCAGCAGAATGATTTTTCTGTGCAGCAACTTGGGAAGCTTTGAAAAGCCAAGAGTGCAGAGAGCCACTAAGAGATAAAGAGCGTGGAACTAAAAGAACTGAAGGACAAATGGTTCATTTCAGTACATCCTGTGTAGCAGTGCATTACCAGACGCAATCAGAACAAAAGATAAGATCAGCAGCCCAAGTGCTAAATGATACTCATTTGCCATCTTCACCAAAATAAGATTACATGAAAATATTTTTTTTTATTTTGAATGTCACTGATAATTTGAATAATGAGATTTTTTTAACCCACAATCTAGGCAAAGTCTTATCTCAAAAGATAATAGAGATGAGATGAATTGGCAGACTATAGCCAGATACAAAAAAAAAAAAGAAAGAAAGAGAACCTTTTAAATACTAGTTGATAAAATAGGCAGTTCAGTGCAGATAAATGCAGAAAAATGACATTTTTAATGGGTCTTTATCAGAGAAGGCCATGTTCTTTATAAATTATGAGGCATATAAAAGGAGTTTCAGTCAAAAGATAAGTCTGTTTATATCCTCAATGAATGAGAAAGAGAATCACAAAACCCATATATAAACATACAGAAGGACAACTGTGCAATGATTTTATCACCAAGACTCCACACTTTAAAATTAATAGAACAAAAGAATACCCAGAGAAGAATAAAAAAACCTTTCAACATGGGACAGATACTTTGTACTTTCAAAATATGAAATAGTAATTTTGATGGGAAATAAAATGATGGTTTAACTAACATCCATTGAAGGTAATCGCAAATGCAGATGTTTTTAGTATGTTTTATTTGAAAGGGCACTTGATGTATATTTGAACTGGTATTTAATGCGTATTGGCATTCTTTTTTATATTAAGTATGTGTCTATGTCTTTGCATAGACAGGCTCCTCAATATCTTCTCAGCAGTTGTTATAGTTTAAGTGTGAAATGACCAATAGAGTCATGTTTGATATGTGGTGAAGCCATTAAGAGATGAGGCATAGCTCAAAGAAATAAGCAACTGGTGCCATACATTTGGTTATAACAGAGCCCTGCTTCTAAGTTAGCTTTTTGTGCTTCCTGATCCATATAATAGGAAGCAGCCTCTAATTCCTGCTGCCATAGAGGTTGTGTCACAGTTGCCATGACCAGCATGATGGAATCTATCCTAAAATGGTAAGTCCAAACAAGTCTGTCCTTCCTTATGTGACCTCCAGTCGTATCATCAAGAAAGGAAACTAAATTGTGTAGTTTTCTCTTTTGCCTTTGAATTTTTTTCTGGTAAAAAAAATTAGAAGCTGAGTTGGGGCATGTAATGAGTGACTTCTTTGAATTTAATATTTATTCTTCTGGTAAACCTTGCAAGGAAAATGTATAAAATAAATTTTAGATATTTCTAGATATCTTGCTGTAAAATGTGTTTCTTATTGGAATAGTCTTTTTCAGTCTAATTGTTCAGGAACAATTAGAGTCAATGAATCTGTGTAAATGTGCCACTTGTGTCTTGGGGGACTTGATCGAACATTTCAGATGCTATACCTATAACTTAAGTAGCATCTTCAATGTAGGATGTATCTTTTTTATTGTTTTTATTGAGCTATATATTTTTATCCCCTGCCTTTCTTTCCTCTGCCTTTCCTTCTACTCTCTCCCATGATCCCCATGCTCCCAATTTACTCAGGAGATCTTGTCTGTTTCTACTTCCCATGTAGATTAGATCCATGTATGTCTCTCTTAGGGTCCTCTTTTGTTATCTAAGTTTTCTGGGATTGTGAATTGTAGGCTGTTTTTTCTTTGCTTTATGTCTGAAAATCACTTAAGAGTGAGTATATATGATATTTGTCTTTCTAGGTTACCTCACTCAATATGATGTTTTCTAGATCCATCCATTTAAACAAAAATTCCAAGATGTCATTTTTTCTTCTGTGTGTAGTACTCCATAGTGTAAATGTACCACATTTTCCTTGTCCATTCTTTGGCCAAGGGGAATTTACATTATTTCCATTATGGCAAATAATGCTGCTATGAATTGAGCTATATGAATATGCTATAGTTGGGCACATGTCAAAACAGCAGGCTACAGAATGGAGAAAGATTTTTACTAAACCCACTTCAGACAGAGGGCTGATCTCCAAAATACACAAAAACTCTAAGAAAGTGGGCATCAAAAGAATAAATAATCCAATAAAAAAAATGGGTTCCAGACCTAAACAGAGAACTCTCAACAGATGAATCTAAAATGGCTGAAAGACACTTAAGGAAATGTTCCTTAGCCATCAAAAAAAGGCAAATCAAAACAACTCTGTGATTCCATCTTACACCTGTAAGAATGGCCAAGATGAAAAAACACTGATGACAATTTATGCTGGAGAGGATGTGGGGTAAAGGGAACACTCCTGCATTGCTGGTTGGAGTGCAAACTGGTACAACCTCTTTGGATATCAGTATGGCGATTTCTCAGAAAATTAGGAAAAAACCTCCCTCAAGACCCAGCAATACCACTTTTGGGTACATACCCAAATGATGCTCAATCTTACCTGAACGTAGGATGTATTATAAAGGTCAAGATTTGGTACAAAGATATGGTAATAATCTACTAGTAACTTTTTCTGTAGTATGAAACTTTATTAATATACCATGATAGATCATTGATTGGAAGGCATATTAAACTCTACCTTTGTGAGCCGATGTTATAGCTGGATGAGGTGGCTTATATTTCTGTCCTATGCCCATTATTTAAGAAGCTAGGGAAAGAGTGCCATAAGTTCAAGGCCAACAGGTCTACATAATAAGACCATATCTTAAAGCAACAACAACAACAGAAAAATCCAATATTTTGATAATGATTTTTAGACAAGAGGAAAATGAAAACAGGATATTGTCATGGAATGGGCCATGATTTGTAGGACTAGCTGAATAGCTCTGGGAATGTTGTAATTATCTGTGACTAGATTTCTTCCAACTTAAAAAATTAAATATTGCTTTTGAATTTTTCCAGCTTATGTTTTATTATCAATATATTATTGTGACTTCTTTTTGTGTGTGATTAATCTTGTTTTACAAATTTATTCCAAATTGTCTAGTAACATCATATTCAATTGTCTCTTAGATTTGACAGGTGTGGGTAGAAAATTCAAATCATCCAAAGCATTTCCCAGCCTCCTTATCACAGCTTGATCTTGGCCACATACTCAGCATCACCCCTACCCACCCCCACCCCTGGGAGAGTAGTACTGAAGACCTTTTCCCACATGTCTCCAGTGTGCTTGGGAACAAATACAGAAGATGTTTGGTCTGAGACCTTCTCAGAGAGCATTCTTTGAGGGATCAAGGGCAGGTCATGCATATTTCTGCTGGGTGAGTTTGATAACCAATAGCCAACAGCATTTTCCTGGAGTGGTCTGCTTTAAGGATCCATGTTACTGGCATCTATCTTTTTATTTTTCTCCTCATACCTTGTTGGTGTAGGAGGGTCCTTCTATACTTGGGTTGATTTCATTG
>JAQHUG010000166.1:2834344-2873704 GCA_028555095.1 Dicrostonyx torquatus
ACATAGATAAAAAACAGTGGGTTAATATAAGTTATAAGAGCTAGTAAGAAGCCTGAGCTAATGGGCCAAACAGATTATAACCTAATGTAGACTCTGTGTGATTTTCTTTGGAGCTTGCCAGCTGTGGGGTACTGGGTGGGACAGAAATCCCAACGAGCAGGCCCCTCATGTTACACCTTGTGTCCTCTTGATTTCTAAGCTACATAAAAGAATCTAAATATTATCATTCCCATGTTAAAAGCAAGGGAACAGACTCTGAGGAACTTTAACAAAAGGAAATTTATTGGAAGTAAAGAATGCGCATGGAGGCTATAGAACTCTACAGTCCTGGGGAGGAGAAAGGCTGGGAACAAGGAGCCATTAGAAAGATCAATTTGAATAATAATGGTCTGGTGACAAACAGTCTGACTGAAAACTGATTGACAGACAATAAGAAATCTGGACATTTCTCTACCTTCTCATCATGTTGATCTATATGTTAGTATGTATGCATCAAGCAGGGAGTGAACATCCAGCAAAGGAGCCCAGGGCTAAGATAAGTACTCACAGTTGTCCATGTGGACGTCTTTCTTCCAGGTAAAGCATATTACAAAATGTGTTAATTGCTCACCACTTTTTTTTGAAACAATGGAGTGTCTTTATTCATCATCACAGCTGATCTGAGGTCTGTTTTCCTTAGGAGAATAGGGGTGATCTTTCGTGAGAAAAACACTCGGGAACTGTTTACACTCTGTTTGCCATTGTGCTAACAAAGGACTTACAATATTCAAAAAGACTTTAGGATCTTCGTTTAACAGTAAGTATTATCAGACAAACAATGCATTTCCTAATCTTTAAGAACTTAGCCACATAAAACTGCCATGTCAGGACTTCTCAAGTCATACCTATCATAAGGGGATATAGCTCATTAGGCCAAGATGGGTTCCCATTTTACTACTTAATGATGACTTTTCCTAAGTGTTTTCCATCCTCTTTCTGATCTCCTTTTCCCAGAAGTCCAGAATCATTTCTTATTCATTTATTCTTTCTTTGAACTTAAATAGTATGCTTTTTCTTCCACTCCTGAAAATACCTTTTGTACTTAGCTACTTTAAGGGGGGCCTCAAATTGGTGGTTCTGTTCGAATGGAATTGCATTATTTTCGGTGATTATCTTGTCTTTTATCTTACCTCAGAGTCTTATCGTTTTGTAAAGAGCCATTTAAATTGTAGTCAGAAAGAACTGGATGATAAGGGAAATGCTCGGCAAGTGGAATCCGACTGGTAACGCCTATTAGGCTTCAGGATAGTCTTGTGCTTGAACTGGAACTGGAATGTTTGCAACAACTGTCCTGCAGATGCTAAGCAACGGGGCTCTCCGAAAGTGCTGTACATTCCTGCAGCTTGTTAGCCTGTCAGGAATTGCATTATGGGGTCCTGTGATATGCATCCCCTCTTCTCTTGCTGCCACATCAGGCCATTATTGTGTATCAGAAACTCTGTTAGGAATGGAGAGAGATTACATGAAATTTAAGGTGATCTAACTGGCTTAGTCGCATCTCTGATTACAGAAAACACAGGGAATTTGCTGAAAAGACAAATAATAAAAATTATTAAGATGAGTCTATACTTGGGAAGGTGTTGGTTTGAGTAACTCCTGCTCCCAATTAAAGAGAAAGCCAGAGGAGCCTTGCAGTAGTAATTGAGAGATCTCTCATTCATAGATATTGTTTCCATATGTGATTGTCCTCAAATTACTAATGCATGGAGGAAGTCTTGAAATAGGAAACTCACCTTTTTTTACATTGTTATAGATCTATAGTCGCTCAGAGATTCATAATGACCATGACTACATTTTGGCAAATGACAGACTTTATTAAATACTGGCACCGGATACTCATGGAACCAGGACTGCAACTGAGAGCACTCTCAAGATGCAGCCCCAATTACACAAGTCACAGTTTTATAAATGCAAAACTCACAAGGTTACATACTTCCTGCCTTCATGCAATCAGGGCAAAGCATACATCCTGACATATTACCTGCCTATGTGTAATCATTCATACATCCCACTTATGTGCTATCAAGCACACATCCTGCCGACATACAGTCACGAGCAAGCAAGCTTGTTCCCAACGGGCTAAAGCACATGGTTTGCACAAGGCCAGCCTCCAGCATTTTTGGAAGTTATCTGTTTGAGGTAAGGGGGGTTTTAAAGGTTAGAGGCATTTTTGCTTTATAGTTCTCTTAGCAGAGAAATTTTCAATTTTTAAACACAATGTTCACCATCACAACATGAGCTTACAGTGGTGGTAGTGAAAACGAAAAGGAACTATTTTGCCTTTTTCGGTGTAATGATGATGTCATTGCCTTTCTCTTTTGTTCACTTAAATGACAGAGCACAAATACTGTTTTCCACATTGGTTTGTGCATTAATAAGCGCAATAAAACCAAATTGCAAGACTGTACTCCTTCTCAAGCTGTTCTCCCACGTTAATGCTTTCCTGCGGCCCTGACAGATGCTCCACTGCCAAATCTCCTCCAGAAGAGGAGGCTAATGAAGGTAGTATTTATACAACTTTGGAAACCTTGAAATCACTGAGATTCTGTTCTGTGATTCCTTATGGTAAAATAAAATAAAATAAAAATTAACATTTCTCCAAAGACAATTGATTCCTAACAGCTTAATAGATATCTTATAGAAAAATCCCAGAAAAGCATAAAACTCATGAACAAAGAAGAAAGGAAGCAAAGACAATTTAAATAAATATGTTAAGAGGTGTAGAAGGAGGGAGAAGATGAGCAAGGACGTCAGGACTGTGAGGGACTGGCCTCTCAACAGAGACAGGGGTGTTGATCTATTGGGAGCTCATCAAATCCAGCTGGACCAGGACTGAATGAGCATATGACCTAACCGGACTCTCTGAATGTGACTGCCAATGGGGACTGACTGAGAAGCCAATGATAACGGCACTGGGACCTATCTCTTCTGCATGTATTGGCTTTTGGGGAACTTATTCTATATGGATGCACATCTTCTTAGACCGAGATGGAGGGGGGAGGGCCTTGGGCTTCCCATAGGGCAGGGTATCCTGCCCCATCTTAAGGAAGCAGGGGGAGGGTGGGGGGGGGAGCGGGAGGGCCGGGAACAAGGGGAGTAAATGTAAATTTTTCTTGTAATAAAAAAAATAAAATCCATACCCAAGCCTCTCCCACATTTCTCTGTTTATGAACTATCTGTCTGGGCTGTGTGATATAGGAGAATAAAAACCATGTCTGGCCAACTAGGTGAATTCTGCTCCCTCTTATCTTGCCTTGTTTGTCCAAGAAAGGAAGCACCTGTTGAGCTGGAAGCCCTGCTGTGAGCTCCACACAGTCTGATGATCTGGATGATGTAATCTTGAGCAGCCACTGCTAGCAGAACATTATCATAATAGCCTGAACTCCTTAGTTCCTCCTGATTACCTGCATCTTACCTCCCAAAGGGAAAATGACTTCAAAGACTGAACCCCTTGTCTGCATTTTCAAAGATTCAGCAACTTGAATCTGCAGTCTCTTCAGGCTTGTTTTGAACATGTGAAATAATGCCAAGAAGTGATGCTGAGTTCCCCTAAGAGCCCAGGAGAGCCCTGAAGCAGCACCCTCATGGCTGATGTTTCCTCTTGGTAAGACACTGTTTGCTCTGTCATCCCAAGGATCCTGCCAGTTGTTTTTAACTCACCACTCCAAAAACAGTCTCTGTTCCTGAAGTCCATTTTGAAAGCCAAACAAATTTAAGAGTTTCAAAACAGTGCTAGCCCAAATCCGGTTGAAACTTTTAATTAGTCTGATGTTATTTTTAGACTCTCTCACAGCTCTATAATTGAGCCCTTTGCAGTTGTACAAACAAATAGAAACCTTGTAAGATCTTGAAATTCATGATAGTTTACTAATGAAGTCAGCTTGGAAAACTCTTCATTGAATATTGTAATTTGATTGCCATCTTATTCTGATTGGACCCTGGTTTTGCATTTAAATGAGTATATATTATTTGAAATGCAAAACAGCATGTTATCTGGGGTATTTTGCAAGAATAGACAAGATTAAAAACATCTAATGTTCCACTTTATAAAAACATTACAAAATGGAAGTGCAGAGAGCTGACTTTTAAAATTTATTGGTAACAGCTTACAATAATTGGACATTAATTAATCCTAAATTACAAGACATTTCTCTGGAAATGCATATTGCATCCTTCCCATCAGTGCTTGGCACATTCATTAGTAGTATTATTGTTGTTTGGTATTGATGGCATTAACAACAATTTCTTAGTTACTAAAGCAGTCACTGTTAAGGAATTGACTGCTTCTACTGTGAATTTAGCACAATACATCATCAATTACTGATGCTGTAACAACTGACCTTGAATATCCAATTAGAAAGACCAAGAACACTGCCATGGAAAGCTAAGGCAAACCCAATTTCTGAATTAGGGTCTGTGTCAGCCGGCTTCAAGCTTTGGTTTTAGCCAGCCTTTGTATTTTCAGATGAATGGAAAAGTTATTTCTGATTCTGTAACCTTTTATTATTATTTCTCAACTGTGTTTTTTATGTCTTACATAGAAAATTGTTTTCAACTGAATCACCCCAAAAAGATTTCTGCTTGAGAAGAGCTTGGAAACAGCCATCTAGCTATTTGATTATTTGGCTCACTGAAGTTTCTATTACATCTATTCTCAGACATATACAGAAACTCACAATGTATTATTCTAGATTTTTCTCTTCCTTCAGTGTTTTTATGACAAAGGATTGCCAAAGCAGGACCTTGGATTTATATGTGCTTCATTCAGGCCTCTAGAATAACACTTAATCATTTAGGTGTTATATAGCGTGAGGTGAGATGTGCAAATGAATATTTCATGTGAGATTTCTGCAGTGAGGCAGACACATCTTCACTGATTTCATGTTTCTCACCCCAGATCCAAGGATATGCTCTTTGGATTGAGGAACATGAGTTCATAACAGCCTCCGGGAGTGGAGAAATGGAAGAAAGCAGCAACAATATCTGAATCAGTGTGGGAGTGGGAGACAGAGGGACAGCATGACTTTGCAGCCCTCCTTTGCAGGCGTGAGTATCTGTTAAACAGCTTTCCATTATTGTAAGTAAGAAATATAGGAAATGAAGAAAAGGAAAATACTTTGTTGTTGTTCTTTTATTCTGGTTCATGGTTTTGAAAATTTCTCCACCAGTCCTTGTTGCTTTGGGCCAATGAAGAGGTAGCACAATACCAGGGAACACAAAGTTGCTCCACCCTGAATAGCTGAGACCTGCAACAGACAAAGAGAACGAGGCTGGGTCTCTTCATGGTCATGCTATATGCAACCAGCAGACTCCCAACTGAGTCTTTCCAAATAGTGCCACCTGGCCACTGAGCACTTAACACTGTTGAAGACACTAAAACTAAAAAGTAGTAGACTCCACCTACGATGCTAATTCAGACATAGTCCAGTCTGGCTAGATGTGTCCAAACGTTTCCATAGGTACTATTTCATGGTGTAAAATGTGTGCAAGTACCATCTACATGTCATCCACTGAATGAATTTTTCAAATCTTTTTTCTAAGATTAGGGGAGATGTTATGCAATAAACTAATCTGAAAGGAAATATTCAATCTTGGTTGGAAGATCTTTAAGACGTTGTTCTGTTGTGGCTTATCTCATTTATGAATGAGGTCTGCTTTATGGGTACAAGGGTGACTTTCCAATAACCAATGGATAAAAGAAGTATTGCAGTTCCTGAAAGTAACATGCATGAGACAGGGCTTTAAAAAGGCAACAGCATCTGTTGCACTGCCTTTGTTTTAGGTTTGTAGGGAATGATTAAAATGTAAAGAAAATCAGTGGTTTTTAGCCCCCACATTTGCCTCTGCTTTGGAAAAGAATGCAGATGAAAGGGAGTTTCAGATAGAGCTGCTGGATTACTGTCTTTTACAGTTGACAAGATGCAAGGGGACAAGAGTAATCCAAGTTAGATCTATGCTAAGGAGCCTTTCCTAGGTCAAAGATGCTGAAATCTACAAGAAAAATCGGATAAGAAAGAAGAGAGAAATGTAAATGCAATAGAAGATACTCCTCAGATTCAACTTTTGGTACAGAGAGAGCAAGAAGAAGCCCATAATTCAAGTTATAGATGGAGACATAGAAAAAAGAGAAATATAGTGGGGATTTCTATGGACCATATGGAAGCAAAACCTCTGAAATAGAAATGCTCAGAAATCTGCCTTATTTGTCAGGACAGGAAAAACCAAGGGCAATGATTCTGTCGGTAAGATTTGATCCTGAAATGGGAATGTTTCAGTGGCACGGGCTTTGCCATGGTGAGTAGCATTGCCAATCTGAACATCAGCTTGTGTAGTAAGAACAAGACTTAATTAGAGATTACAAGACGAGCTGCCAATGAAAGGAAGAAACAATATAAATGTAATATGACAAGAAATTGAGACACCCCAAGGAACTGCAGGCCAGTTTGGATGATTTGAGCAAAACACAAATGAAAATGAAAAACATGTCTTCAATTGGCAAAGAGATGAACTAGAAAATAACCGTTCACAGAAAAGAGAAAATGTCTACCTCTATTTCACAAGTGGCCCACTGACTACTGTTTTGGTGCCTCTGGCCTGCTCTCTGATGCATACAGGAAGGAGGTGCTCCTGAAGCACACCAGTGGTATAGACGTGGTGCATATTACAGACCAGGACGTTACTGTCCTGTCTGTCCACCTGGCTGCATAGAGCCTGCATGGAGGTGACAGCATGCTGCAGCTGGGAAGCATGCTTCTGGAAACAATACACTGGGCTCTAAGACTCCCCAGACACTCTACCTATGAGCAAGACTTCCAGATTCTAGACCACAGGCTGGACAGAGGCTAAAACAGGACCTTTTGGACCCTAGACCCAAACTCTTTTAGTGTTGTAGGAAATTGTTCATTTTCCTGGCCACCCAGACTCCCAAAATTACCACACAGAAACTGTATTATTTGCATGCAATACTGCTTGGCCAATAGCTTAAGCATATTTCTGGCTAGCTCATAACTTAAATTAACCCATCTTTATTAATCTGTGTATCACCATGAGGTTGTGGCTTACTAAGTAAAGTTCTGGCATCTGTCTCCTGCAGGGTTACATGGCTTCTCTTGACTCTGCCTTCTTTCTCCAAGCATTCAGTTTAGTTTTCCCCTCCTAGTTCTAGTCTACCTTATCACAGGCCAAGTCAGATTCTTTATTAACCAATGGCATTCACAGTATACAGAGGGGAATTCCACATCATTTTCCGGTTCAGGAATTAGTCCTCTAGCCACCTCCAGTCTCTCTAGGCACTCAGGCACTGTTATGGCTGTCATTCTCTTCTATCTCACATCGCCTCTGATGTTGCTGCTGTTTTGAGCATTACTGAATGAAACAAATGAGATCCTGAGGGGAGAGAAAGGTTAAATGCAAGCGATCATGGTGAGGGTTGGGAGGCATGGAAGCAGAAATGGCCTGAAGTAGGCAGGCATGGTAGTTTAAGAAGGAGGCTGCTTGCCCGCATATATGCAGATTCAGAAGAAAAGACAGGGCAGAAAATGAGGCTGACTTAAGGCCCACCCACAAGAGATCTATTTCTTCTATATCATGAAGTTTTCACAACCTTCCAAAACAGTGCCAGTAGCTAGAGAATGAGTATTGAGATACATGGGCATAGAAGAAACATGTTTCTCCCCAAACTAAATATTCCATCCCAGGTCTCATGGCCATCTCACAAATAAAATGCATTCAGTACAGCTTCATTGTCCCCAATATCTTATAATCTCACCACTGTTCAAAAGTTAAGTCTTTTCTGAAATGCAAGACAATCCTTAGGGGGACAGGTAAGGGAAAAGATATGGGAAGGAACAGCAAAATTTGTATAAGGTTTCATGTGAAAACAGTAGAAGCTTCTTAAAATGTGTACATATGTGAAAGAAATTTAAATGGAACCACAAAAAGAAAAATAAAAACCAAACAGGAAGGAAAGAGAACTGACTAGCCATCTCTCACCTTGCAAAGAAACCTACAGTTCTGGGAATGGATTACATGTAATTAAGTTGTTGGTCAATGTGGCCCTGTGCAAACTTCCCTAGGTCTCCTCAGGCTATTGCCAAAGCTATTGACTGTTCTCTGCAAACGGATGCAAGCCCCCATTGCTAAAGATCAAACCTATACAACTTACTTAACATAGAGAAAGCAGGCTGGTGCTTCCCTAGAGACTTCACTCCTGAAGACTAATGTTCATGGTACTGGGAGGTACTCTGTACAATATCATAGGAGAAATATAGATACTAAGTGAGCTACAAAACCTGTAATCTACAATGGTGACAGGCCTGCCTTTAAGTAAGATATGCTAATGCAATAGTGTCACAAATATTGAAGGAATAACCAACCACTGTATGATTAGAATTAAGGCCAACTCCATGAGATAGAAATCATGCCTGACACTGCGTGAGTGGACAAGAGCCGTATTAGATAGACCACAGTTCTATGGGAAAACCAAATATTACTGTTGTGCTAATGGAATGTAGCCATGAAATGATTACTAATGATGTTCTGTTGTACTCATAGGCAAGTATCTTGCTTTTTTAATACTAGAGAAGCTTCCTCCTAAATTTGAACAAGATCCACAACTGGACAGGGTACAGAGAGTCAGAGACCTTTGAACACTTAACCCTAAAAAGGATATATCCATTAAATCCATCCCCTTAGGACTCAGAGAGTCCACAGAAGAGGTAACAGAAAGACTGTGAGAGCCAATGGGGATGGAAAACAGGAAGAAAACAATGTTTTCTACATACAGAAGGGCTGACTACTAATAAATTCAAGAAGACTGTGTCAGAACACACAAATTGGTATGATAAGAGACCTTTTACTTCTGTATTATGCGGTCTGATTTTGTTTTTATGGGTTTTCTGTGTGTATGAATCTATGTGTCTCAGTATCTATATGTCTTCTTGTACAATTTTTAGTGGCTCAATTTTCTTTCTTTTTCTTTGTTTTGACCTCTTCTATTTTGTTATTTTATCTTATTAATATTATTTATATTTCTATTTGTATTCTAAGGAGAGAGAGAAAGAAAGGGTGTGGATTTAGGTGGGTGAGAAAGAGGGGAGTATTTGGGAGGAATTGGGGAAGAAAATTTGGAATCAGAATAATCTGTTTTTAATTTTTAAAAATAAATGAAAAAGTAATTATAAAAAGAAACAAGTCATATACTTCCAACATTAAATTTCATTCAAAACCAAAGAATGAGACTGAGCCAGGAAAGACCAAATCAAAGCAAGACTGAAACCCAGTGAGGCCAAAATAAAATTTTGCAGTTCCATATCTGGTGTTTGGGGTCATTATGGCATCATCCATATTTCAATGGATTGGCAGTCCTATTCCTCCAGGTCTGCTACCGGTGACATTATGTGGCCTCTCTCTCGACACAGTTGCATTCAATGCTGCTATAGTAGCAAATGCCAAGATTTCCAACATCCTGAAGTCTCAACTAATCTTCATGGCTTTATACAGTGACTTTTCAGGAACTTCTCCAGGAAATCAGGCTCTGCCTTCCATTGCCTGCATGAGAAGCTTTCTGGAACTTTCATAGTTTCAAGAATTTTATATGCTTGAAAACTCAGCAGCACATGAGCTATGCCAAGTTCTGGTACCAAATAGAGGTATAGCCTGGATCCTTTAAATCCCAAGTGGACCAGCCTCTGTGAGCCTTCATGGCCCACACTGGAAAATGACTTCCCCAGAAGACAGTTTTTCAACAGAGCACCCTGAAGGTTTTCTCATATTAGCAACCCTCCTTTCAAGTAAATATGCAGTGTTAAACCTTGAACTTCTCCATGAGTGAGGTCTTGCTCTGAGGATACATTTCTTATCTTTCCAGTGTATCATATGGTTACATTACTCTGTCAACATTTATCATGAATTTTTCAAGACTAATATACCCTTGCCTACAACTTCATTCACAATTATATCTTCACTAAATTATATGCCTTCCTATCTTCTTCCTTTAAATTTTTGCTGTAAACCTTATTAAATATAATGGATATTATAATGTCTTGACATTTCCTTTACCAAACAACCTAGCCCACTACTTTTTAATCCATCCTCATGTGTATTTTCAAGACACAGAATGAATAAATTCTGAGTCTGACCAACTCTGACATGAATAGCCTCTAGTGCAATTCCTGATAGACTCCATGTTGCCCTCTGAAACCTCATGAGCATAGTCTTCCCTGTCTGCACTTCTGGCTGTGTTGGTTTTCCTTCAAGCTTACACAGAATGTTCCATTAAGGTTTGCTCATAGCATTCCAGGGCTTACCTCACGTGCATTACCAAACTCTTTCACACTTATTCTATTCAGTCATGAAGTGAGCAACATAGCCAGGTAGTGACAGCAAGGGCCCCACTTCAGGATACCTCTTTTTAAATATTAGTAACTTTTCTTATTGCCATAACTAAAGGGAAGAAATTAAGGAGAAACAACCATGGGTGAGAAATGATCATTTTATCTCATGCTTTCAGATTATATATAGTCCATCATTATAGGGAAGCTAGGGTGTGGGAGTAGCTCAAGCCTAGAGCATCAGGAGTTCTTTTGATAAAAAGCTTTTTTCACCTTATCTTCATTATCAGAAATCAGACAGGACAAGAAGCAGGACTGGATAATAAACCTCATGCTCCCAACCTCACACGAGAGATATCAAAGTTTCAACACCCTTCCCAACCACTGTGGACCAAGTTTTCAAAACAGAAGATCATAGAGGGCTTTTTTAAAAATAGTCAAGCCATACAGGTAGAATATCACTATAATCTTGACTATATTTACCTTATCATGAAAGGTGTTGGCCATCTTATTACATGTTTCTTTAGGAACTGTTTGCTCTTCACTTTTCTAATTTTTAATTGAATAACTTCTATTTGTTTTTAGTTACTTATATAATGATGATTTTCTTTGTCAGATGTATAGTTATCAAAGACATTATTCCATTTTGTAGATTGTGTTTTCCTTCTGCTGATTATTTTCTTTGAATATTTCTCTCCCAAATTAGTATCCATATATCTATAATTTTTTAATATTTGTAATTAGATAAAAGGTAAATTTTCTGAACTGAAATAAAGCTAATAATCTAACTATCTCAATTGAAATAAAGTTGTAGAAAATCTGAGAGCAAATCATGGTTGAAGGTCACTTTACTAAAGTGGAGATCACATGGGTTGTCTCAGGAATGATACTAGACTAATGGAGCACTGCAGAGGTCCATATTTTATGAGCTGTGTTTTGTGTAAATTAGAGCTAGCAATTTCCTGTGTGAAAAAATTTTCCATTCAACTCAATTAATCTTAAAGTTATTCTATCATTCCTACTAATCAAAAAACTTTTTATTTCCCATTTTGTCATTAGCACTATAGTTTTCATGAGACCTTTCTTACTTAGGGAAGAAAATTAAAATATACAGACTCAGGATTTCACTTGTTGTGATTAAGCATCAATTTGAAATATTACCATGTAATTTAGATAAACACATTTTCAAGGTCCATGTGTTAAAAAAAAATCTTAATATTAAGACCATTGTGTGGGAAGTGCTAGGCTCTCCCTTTCTCTCTTTCGTACTGGGCATATTAGATAGTGAAGTAAGTGGGTTTTCTGGCTAAACACCACCTTGATGTGACTCGTTGCCATTGGCTCACTGCAACAGGAATGACTGATGGACAACAACTTTTTGCCTATGGGCAAGCAGTTTCCAAGTTGTGAGCCAAAGCAAACATTTCCTCCTTTAAACTTTATTATCTTAGGTTCTCACAGTAGGTAAAAACCAACATATTAAATGCTAAAAATAAGCTGAAGTGAAAGAGAAGTGTAGAGAACAAAAAAGAGCAACTGAGCAACTGATTGATTGCTCTAGGTGTCCTGGAGTCACTGCTGTCACACTCCAGTTTTAATTATAGTTCAAATAAGTATCCTTTTTATATTTATGTATTTCTTGGGATAAACCTACTTGAGTTAGATTTTTCTTGCTTACAACCAAAATTGATCCTCATTATTAGGCAGAATTAATTTTCTTTCCTACTCTTCCTCAAAAGAAAGGGAGTGAAGAAGTTACTGGACATGAAACTTTCTTCTACAACTAAATCCCCATTAAAAAAAAAACCTTGTCAGTATCCATCTCACTCATCATATGTCAAATGTTTAACTTTGTTTCTGAGTTTATAGCTTTAGTCTAATACAATCATCTTCTCTTACTGAAGTTTTTCAGAGTATACTTTTAAAACATCTTAAGCTATTTAAAAGACATTGAGATGTTCAATTCAGTTCAAACTCAGTACTAGGTGGCACGGTTACAAAGAAAATGTCTATTTTGTTTACATGGGGAAAATATGATATGTTAATTTCCCTTCTCATTTTTCATCAATAGGAAGGGAGTGAAGAGGTGACTGGACATGAAAATTTTGTGAGGGTTTCTTCTACAACCAAATCTCCATATGGAAGCAGAGTCAGGCTCTAATTCACCTGTCATATGTCAAATATGAAATATATAATATGTATGTTTTATATATGTGTGTGTCTATAATTCATGAGTATAGAATTTATTATACCCAATGGATGCTAAAAAATAGGAAGATTAAGATCAATTGAATAATTTGAATAATTGAAAGGTAACTGAACCAAAATATCACAGTTTCACAAAAGTTACAGTCACACCTTTAAAAGAAAGTATTAAAATGAAAAATGAAAAGTTCATAAGAACAACATTAGAAAAAGTTTACTTTTGAGAATTCTAAGTTCATCATTCACAGTCAAAGGGTTATTTCAGACATGAGCAATGCATAAATGAATGCAATGATCACTTAGATCACAAAATGGTAATAAAGTATGGATTATAAAGAGAAAAAAGAAAGGAGCCAGTGAATGGCCCTGGGGTATCTGAAGCAACAGAGAGCAGAAGAACAAATGTATCACTTAGATGCCAATGAGAACCAGAAAATAATCAGAAGGAGGCAGAAGCAGCAGAACACCAATAGTTTGAAAAGGAAAATTGAGGATGAAGGCAGCAAAGGCAGGGCACCAAAGTCTCTCAAGTAAGTGGACAGATTATGGAGGAAAGCAGAGTAGAGGAGTTCGAAGATGCTGTTGTCATACCTCTGGCTATCTGAAATGATTGGTATGTATCTTTGGAAGACCAGTTACTGTTTTATAAGATGTACTTATTTTAGAACAAGTACATATTTTTTTTCAAAAGTTTTATAGTCACTCTAACACTCTGAGAACTTAACAAAGGAAAAGGTGAGAAAATGAAATGTTACAGTTGATGCATATGGCTGAATGTATGGTATAAGTCTGCAGCAAATAAGTGTGAGCGAAGAGAGACAAATGTCCTGGAATAGGAGCATGGGCTCCAGGTAGTAAAGGTAATGCATTATTTATGCAATTCAAATGGATATTTGAGCTACTATAGTGCTTATTGCATGGTTAGGAATTGGAAGAACAATGATGAATAAGGTAGAGTTTTACCATGGTGGTCACAACTGAGAGAAAAGATCAGAAAACATAAAGCATTTTTATATTTATATAACCAGGGGGCAAGCATGAAAGCCTTTGGTTTAGAAACCCCAGCTCCTTCTCTATTGTTATTTTGACTGTCAAGGATATAAAGGAATTGATTTCAAGTCTTTTTCTTTGCATCCATGATCCTTCTTTTCTAAGCTGAATTATGACCCAATCTCAATATCTGAATGCATAAATCTTGCCTGATACTTCATGAGTGTCTAATAGATTATTCTAGAAAAGATATTTCTGCATTAAATTCCATAAAGAAAATGAGGAAAATGCATAGAAAGCTTCAGGCCAGTCTACAAAGTACCTGAGATCTAAGCCAAAAGACTTTTCCTCAATTCATCTTAGTAGTTGATCTGAAGAACTGTCACTTCTTAATGACATATAGCAATCTAAATCCACACTTAAACGTTCAAGAAGAATGGCACTGTGCCCTTATGCTTAGCAAGCATCATTTGAAATTATTAGAATATAGAATTGTTAAACAGTTACATGATATTGCCTAGCCATTACTCTTCAAACCCACTGGCTGCACCATGAAAAGCACTCTGCTAGTTTTCAAAATTAAATGCAGCCCATTGCTGTCAGTGCAGAGACAGTTTATAGGCAAACTGCAATAGAAAATCCTATTGTTGGATTGTTCACAACGGTCAAATAATTTGGGAAAGACCACCTAGGTATTGTCTCTCTAGATCTTCTCCAGAGAGACTAGAAACCTGGGTTTTCATATGGAAACTATTGATTTTAACTATTAAATCTGGTCAACTTGTGCTCTCAGCTCTAAATTTTGCTTTGCACAAGGGCCTACAGATTAATGAATGACTAAGATCTAAAACCCAGTGTGCACACTTAGGTTGCCTTCAGTTAAACATCATGAAAGGTAATCCTGCAATAGTGATAGTTGCTTCTTGTGATGTTTTTCGAGTACCTTCCATTTAAGAAAATGTCTTAGTAGTTTGGAATTGACTCTTGAGCTACATATGCAAACTGTAGAAAGCCTCTGTTATGTGCAGACAAAATAAGGCCAGGTAATTTCTGTACTCATCAGAATAGAATCTATACCTTTTCTTTTCTTTTTTTCCATGCCTGTTACCTTGGTTTCCATTCTGAACATTAGCACCATTGAACACTTCCATCTTTTTCATCCTTGGGAGAAAGAAAAACTCCTTTTCAAAGAAAGAAAGGCTCATATCTTTGCACTGCAATGTTCTATCTACTAGTTTCCTTCTCCTAATAGGTAACTTATCCTTTTCAATCCAGATGCTAAAAATGTGGGCTTTTAAAGCTTGCCTGTCCTGCTTGCCTATGCTAGTTCATTCTTATCATTAACTAGATAAAGAGATTTGAAGGTCATAGACTTCAGCAGGAGGTTGCAAGATGTCAATGCCTCTCATGTATAATAGAATCAACATTGCAAAGAGTTTTAAACCATATTCTCCTAGAAGAATGATCTTTCCATCTAGATCTTCTGATTAGCACTCTTCCTGTAGTATTGAAATACTATACTCAGCCTTGAACATTCATTGCATAGCAATTACAATTATACAAACTTCAGATATCCAAAATAAAGTACTGTGAAAATAAACATTTATTGGATCTCCAGTTTGAAATTAATAGAGTTGAAATTCATTCGATTTTCTATTTGGTCATGTCCTAACACCACTACTAATGATTGCAATGAAGAGCCTCCTCACCATCAAATCGAAAGTTGACATTGTTCTAATATAAAGCAAAGCTAATGGAGGATATTTCCACGAGACAAGTATGACTACATCTATTTTCATACATGAGAAAAGGAAGCAAGGAAAGGTTAGATAACTGTGAAGTCTCCACAAAATATGCACTCAGGCTGCTGACTCCAGATTCTTTGCTTTTGACCTGCATACAGATTCTGTCAGGATTGCTCTTCCTAGATGAATGGTGTTAACATATTTCTAGGTAGATTGTGATGTTTAAGGAGTAATGTGTAAAATCAACAGTTTTCCTATGAAAATCAGTTTTCTAGTCTCTCTGGAGAAGATCTAGAGAAGCAATGCACAGGTGGTCTTCCCCATATGAACACTAGGCAAGGCTAAGGCTAACTGGTCTTGAAACCATGTTCAATTATTTTATTTGTTTTTATTGAGCTCTACATTTTTCCCTGCACCCCTCACTGCTCTCCTCTACCCTTAAACACTCTCCCAAGGTCCCAATGCCCCCATTTTATTCAGAATATCTTGTATTTTTCTACTTCCCATGCAGATTATATCTATGTATGTCTCTCTTAGGGTCCTCATGTTGTCTAGGTTCTCTGGGATTGTGATTTGTGGGCTTTTTTTTTTGCTTTATGTTTAGAAACCATTTATGAGTGAGTACATATGTTAATTGTTTTTCTGGGTCTGGGTTACCTCACTCAAAATGATGTTTTCTAGCTCCATCCATTTTCCTGCAAAATACAAGATGTCATTATTTTTTCTGTTGTATAGTAATCCATTGTGTAAATGTACCATATTTTCCTTATCCAATCTTCAGTTGAGGGCATTTAGGTTGTTTCCAGGATCTGGCTATGACAAACAATGCTGCTATGAACATAGTTGAACACATGTCCATGTGGCATAATTGAGCACCCTTTGGATATATACCCCAAAGTGCTATTACTGGGTCTTCAGGAAGGTTGTTTCCTAATTTTCTGAGCAATTACCACACTGAAATCTAAAGGGGTGTACCAGCTTGCATTCCCACCAGCAAACCATGTTCCATTTTGTGTAGTTCTGGACTTGAGGCTGGCAGGACCTACATCCATCCACAGCTCCCTTCACATCCTGCTAGGCTAACTTCTTTTCTTTCTAAAAATTATTTGACCTTTGTGAATACTCCAGGGTTAAAAGAGAGATGCCACACAGAGGAACATGGATGAGATGGATATGCAGTATCAGTTGAGGTCTAATTTAAAGGACCACAGCATTGGACTTTAATTCCTAATTCTGGCAACATTCACATACCGATGGAGACATAACACCTTTGGTAAAGTACCATTCTCTGATGGAGGAAACTTCCAAATGGAATTGCTAAGCACAGCTGACTGTAAACATTGATCCTGCAGGGCTCTTTTCCATGAAGATGCGAAATATCACAATCACAGTTGGATTGCACGGCTTCTTTTACCTGTCTATTATTATTTTTGTATGATGGCTCTCAGAGTCTGATTATAATCAGGAGAGAGAAGAGAAATTCCTAGGGACACAGTGCTTCACTCTAGATCCCCTGCCTCTAACTTTCAATACTGAAATCTTTGCAAGAGTACTTTTATGATCTCAATGACAATTAGGCCTGAAGTGCATGAGAAGACATTTTAATCAGAAGCTAATTAAAAACAATGGGGGCATGCGTATCATTGATTGTGTCTCAAGTACTCTGACTGATCTGGAAAATTATTACATTAATATATGATGTAAACAGACACCAACATTTTCTCAGGATGAAGCAACTCCACTTTGATGGTTCCACCTCCAAATCTGGCTTTTATTTATTACGTGACAGATAAAAATGAGCAGCATCCACCTGCCCAGGGAAGATGGCAAGCACTGTTTTCAGATTTCTGAGTAAGAGAATATCAAGTGGAAGAAATAAAATAATGAGAGTCAAGAGACCAGAGTCATTCATATATAACTATTAATTATTATTGCATTATAAAATGATACGCAAAGTAAGTCTGAGCCACGAATACTAAGAGATGGATGGTATGAGTAATAGTATTGTCTGAGAGACTACACTGTCTTAACTTTTCCCCAGTTCCCGCTCTAAAATAACAAGTGCATTATTCAAGTAGCTTTCAATTTCAGGTGGTGTGGGGCATGCATACAGAATGCTATTTCCTGAGAGGAAGAAAACATTCTCATCCAATCTCCACTTAAAGTAGTTGCCCAGTGCTTTTCTACTTACCAGCACAATAGGGTTCTGTTTCTCTCTAAATTGTCCTGGGAAGATTTTATTCCCTTGGAGAATTGCTCTTGCTGACCTAGAGTGCTTGTTTTTTTTTTATCTCACTCTCCATGGTCAGGACCCCAAGGGTCCCTTCCTAAGAATATCATTGTCCATATACTATAACTAACATACATACATCTTCATGATGTACTCTGAGAATGGATTACTCTGCCAAATTTATTCATGTTGGTCTCTCAACATTTTCTTCTGCTTAATTCCCTAGTGAAAAATGAAGATCATGTCAAATAATATGGGTTTCAGTTCTAGCAATTCTAAGTACCTACTTTCATGAATTATACAATTGCTCTGAGCCTTAGCTGTCTTTCTTCACAAAATGAATAGAGATGGAATGATCTTAGCTAGCCTTTATACTAATGTCAGACTGGTTTGGACACAACTTCTCTTTCCTTCTGCCATCTTTTCTCCAGTCCACAGCTTTCATAAGTTTGATTTTAATTTTCTACAAACTCTTGCTCTTTAGATACTAGTTTCTTCTTTGCTTTTTGACATATTGATATTCAACCCTTTCATTAAAGTTCTTCTCTAGCCTCCAGATCGTCAGAAATCATTCCCATTGTTAATTTGTGTAAATGGGAGATGATGTCTATTGGTCCAGCCACGAATATAAAGGTGAATGAGTCCAACATGGATTTGTCCTTGGATTTTACAGATTCATTAAACTATAATAGTATTCAATATTTTTGGAGCAGAAACCTAGGCTCAGAAAAGGGTACAGTGGTGATGTGCCTCATTCCTATTCCTTGATCAACACAGGTTCTCTGTCAGGGCTTGTCATGTTTTTGCTGGCATCAGATTTTCAGGTACCTTCTTCTAGCTAGCAGGAGTGGTACTTGGGAAGACACTCTGAATTTGCTGATATCTTTCCCAAAACATCAGGACTCTTTGGGTAACTAAATCGCTGGTATTTAACCAACATTTTAAAACTAGTTTTGTCCTTAGATACATCTTTGACTCCCTCATAGAAAAGAATGTCTTTCTTTGAGACACTCCATTTTGTATAAGATTATCAACATTAGTTGCACATGCTCAGTAGACAGAGCCAGGAGGAAGGGCAGTTACGTGAATGCACTCACCACTTTCACAGTGTCAGGAAGTAATGCCTGAAAGAAAGTTTTCTGTATGTGACTGAAGTCTTCAGCTTCTGAATGGAAATTCACTAGGTTTCCCATTCACTGAAAGTGGGAAGATTCCCTAATCCATTGAGGAAAAAGGAAGAAACATTTGTTTCCTATCCAGTTAAATAGCAAATGAAAGCCAGTTGTTATCATTGTCTTATTTAGGGTTTCTGTTACTGTGATAAAATACCATACCAAGAGCATCTTGGAGAGTAAAGGATTTATTTCACTTTAATAAACTTGTACTCCATCATCCAGAAGTCAGGACAGAAATTCAAGACGAGAACCTGGAAGTGAGAACTGATGCAGAGACTATGCAGGAATTCTGCTTACTATCTTGCTCCTTGTGGCTTTCTCAGGCTGCTTTCTTACATTCTTTAGGGCTATTTGTCCATGGATGGTACTACTCACAATGGGTTGAACCCTCACACATTAATCACTAATTAGAAAAATTCCTCACAGGCTTGCTTGCAGGCCAATCTTAGGGAGACATATTTTCAACTGTGATTCTCTCTTCTCAGATAACTCCAGCTTGTGTCAAGCTGATAAAAAGCCAAGCAGTACAGTCATTAAATAACTCTAGAAAAGTACAAGTGTTCTTTTGCAGTGTTCCTAATTATTGTGTTTATGTTTTCTTGGAGTGCCTGGAAGACTAATAAAGGTATTCCACTACATGTGCACAATCCCGAGGAAATCAATAGATGGAATGATAATGAAGTGAGATATAAGTAGACTCTGTATTAAAATCACATTGTTCACTGGAGACTTTGTGCTTTTCCGCTTCTTTGTGTAAACGAACATCTCTATGCTTATGAATGTTATGAAAGCCGAAGCCCTGGTCTGGGAAGCTGTTCTAATCAACGAGAAGCTGCAAGCTACATTACTGAACTTTGCATTAATAGCTAGGGTGGGTGCAATGCTGACACAACATAGTTTTTATCTGATGATCCCAATCTGCTTAGAGTATAATGGCTTCTTGCAACCTTTACCATCTTAAGCAGTAAGAGGAGATTGAATCACAGGAAGGCCAAATGGAATGCACACAGTGGATTGTTTAATGGGATGGTTGTTTTGTTACATAATGTACCAATCATTTCAAATTTAAAAGATGCTTAGTGTCATTCTGAGGATCACATTTATACTAGAAAGCCAATATGGCTCTGGTCATTGTCAAATAAGCAGAGTGGCGACTGTGTATAGGATCTGCCTGGTGGATACTATTTCAGACCTTCTTCCCTCTATGCAGAAAACCCTTCCCCACTAACCTTTATGTGTGTGTTCTCCCATCAGGAATTGATTGAGCACTTCCGCTGGTCTTGATATCTGTACTAGTGTTGCAGACTTAGCATGAGATAGAGCATGGTCATGGAAAGGCTTGATAAGCACTCTTCTGGGAGATGCAGTCGCTCTAAGGTCAAGTACAACACACAGAGCCTTTACATCCTAGGAAGAGCAAGCCTTATCTTCCTGTCATTCCCCAGATTCAACAACGTTAGAATTCTGGAGATGGCATTAAAAGAGCACAGATTCTCCCTCTATTTATTGTAGTTGTTGTAAGCTTTTACCTCTAGTTCACATAACAGCACCAGTCTTCATCACTTGGTGAATAGTTCTCTTCCATCCTCCAAATGTGATGTCTTTTTATTCCTTCTAAAAACTCACTCTAATTTCTCCATTTTTCCTCTTTTACTATTCTGCCTTTCTTTACATTCCAAAGCATTTTGTTTTTATTCCTCAATGGAGATTTTTTTATTATATATCATAATTTTTTAATGGAACAAGCAACTATTATTTTCTATTGATTTGTAAACTGAGGATAAAGATTATATATTTCCTTTGTAAGACATACAGGAAATTGCATACTGTTTAATAAACTTTTTTGATTTCCATATTGAAAGAAAACATCAATATCATTTGCATAGGTGCTAATTTTCAAGACCAGTATAATCAGCATTTTACAAATGAAGACATTAAAACTTTGATGAATTAAATTATTTGCCTAAAGCCACATAATTTACAAATGATTGATTGTCATAGTTTTAATGTCATGCTTTGTTTGACTATCCTAAAAAAAAAACAATAAGTGCCAATATCTGTAAAACTGCACAATAGCCCCTCCATTTTCAGCCTTGCTTCTCAAGATATAATTGACAGAAGAACAAAGTGGCAACTCTCTATAGGATCTGCCTGGTGAACACTATGTCAAGACTCTCCTCTTCCTTCAGGAAGCTTTTTTCTTTTAACATTTATGCATTTACTCTATCAACAAGAATTTATTTGCTGAACCTTAGGTCCAGCCCTATATTTATATTTTAATACAGTTTCCATATTAGTCTCATAGACCTTAATGATTAAGGATCACTTGTTACCTTCACAAGTTGTTGAAGGATTTTTGTGGCTTCCCACCTATTTAAAATGTCTTAGTTTATATAGCTCATCTTGGACACAGAAAAAGTTAATGATCATGATGGCATCCATCCAGTGAGCAATAAGACAAACACAGTGACCAATTTAGAGATGTTTGTAGACAGAAATTTCTGTTCCAACCAGTCCCACAGCCATTCAGTCCCAAAGAAACACACAAGGGCTTATATTAATTATAAACTGTTTGGTCTATTGCTCAGACTTACTAATAACTAGCTCTTATGACTTAAATTCACCTATATTCCTTGTCTATGTTTAGTCATGTGGCTTGGTACCTTTTTTCAATAAGGCTTTCTCATCTTGCTTCCTCTGTGTATGGCTACTGACTGACTCTCTGTCTTTCCTTTTCCCAGAATTATCTCAGTCTGGTCACCTATACTTCCTTTCTGGCTACTGGCCAATCAGCATTTTATTAAAATAATACTAGTGGCAAAACTTTACAAGAACACTATCCCACCAAATTTCCCTTTTCTTCTTTTCAAAACAAGAACTCTGTATCTAATCTCCTTTGTTTAGTTTTTTTTTTTTTCTGGACCATTATCTATAACAATTTGAAACCAACACTCTAAACAAAAAAATTCATAATCCATTTGTTTTGGAAATGGGAAAAGCTTTGTAGGCAATTTCCTGCTGATTGGGAGCACTTATGAGGACCCAAGGAAAATTTAGGATTATGGTCAAGTACTGACTATAGTATTGTGTGAGGTTGGATTAGCTCAGCCAGCAGTCTTGAGACCATTCTGGATGTAGAATTCAGAAGATACTGCAACAGAGGTGCTTTGAAATGTTGGATTATCTGGGCCATCAGTTGCCATTGGAGATTTTTCAGGTGGTATACATTAATGAAATCTTATTTTTTTTAACACCGAGTGAATCCACAGCCTCTCATTTCCAATGGAAACAAAAGCAAAACCTCTTATCCAAAGTAACAAACCTTTTGACTTACATGTTGAAGTCAAATCGTTTTGAAAATAGATAGGTTGGATTAATCCAGCAGCATTTATAATCTTTATGTCTTTTAGTAGCTGTTGTTCCTACATCAGCAGTCAAACAATTCAAATATAACATACAGTATCCAGACTCTCTGTGTATTTTCCATATTTATGTGGCTTCGTCTTTACTCTACTTCTTTTATTTTTATTTTTCATTTTTGGTTTTTTGAGACAGGGTTTCTCTGTGTATTTGGCTGTCCTGGATCTCACTCTGTACACAAGGCTGGCCTCAAATTCACAGAGACCTGTCGGCCTCTACCTCCCAAGTGCTAGGATTAAAGGCATTTGTCACCATGACTTACTACTCTATTTCTTTTTTAAATGACTTTCCTTATCAGTTTTCTTTTCTCTCCCAAGCCCAAACTTTTTTTATTATTATTATGCTTTATTGCCAAGCCTAAATTTTTAAGAACACTGTAAACCATTTAGAGATTTATTTTTTCCATCTGAATCTATCTGTTCTATATATCTCTACCTTTTTGTGAGCACATGAGTCTTTGATCTGTTAAGAAAAACAGGGGAAAGCTGTCAGATAATTTTTTATACTGTAAAGATTTATCATTTATATTAGTTTAATAAAATACTGATGCCAGTAGCCAGGCAGAAAGTATAGGTGGGGTAACCAGACTGAAATGATTCTGGGAAGAAGAATGGCTGAGAGCCAATCAGCAGTCAAATGCAGAGGAAACAAGATGAGAATGTCTTACTCAGAAAAGTTACTAAACCACATGACTAAATATAGACCAGATTTATGGGTAAATTTAAATAGTAAGAGCTAGTGAGTAATAAGCCTGAGCAATAGACCAAACAGTTTATAATTAATATAAACCTCTGTGTGTTTATTTGGGACTAAGTGGCTAGAAATACAGTGAGAGGATCCTCCCCCCTTTTTTTAGACACAGGATTTCTCTGTAGCTTTGGATCCTGTCCTGGAACTAGCTCTTGTAGCCTAGGCTGGCCTAGGATCACAGAGATCTGCCTCCTGAGTGCTGGGATTGAAGGCATGTGCCACCACTGCCCAGCTGATCCTACTTGGCTCTCCAAAATTTTCTAACATCACTACTTCCTTACTTTCCTTATTTTTTCATAATGTTTATTGTATTTTGATCAAAGGTGCATGAGTAATTTAAATCTCTATAAGCTACCAATGTAGAAACGGTTTTCTGTTTGTTTGTTTTAGAATAAACTGGCTGTAAAGAGTAAAACTCTTCTAAGCTAGCCACAGAAAGATATCTTGAGAAACCACGTGGAAAGGTTCAGCATCAGCTCTCATATATAAAGGCTTGCAAAGATCAGAGGTTTCTGAAGAGATGTTTCTGAGCTTGGTCATCTAAGGATTTCATAGAAAGGCTTTTGGACTCTGCAATAGTCCACTCTTAGTGGAATTGAATAATTTTATATCCTTAAGTCTTACCACAATCATTGTCATTGACTTCTCCTAATGGTCAACTTTTTATTTACTCAAATGAACCACATAAATATTGATGACTGGACAGTGTGTTGGCATAGAGAAATACATTGTTCGTCAAATGGAAACCTCTAGTCTATTCTCCATGGCTTATGGGATAGAATCATTTTTTTAAAACACAGTTTTTAGCTTTTGTAGACACTAAAGCAGAAAAGTTATATATCATGTGGGAAGTCAGCTAATTCCTCCTTGTATCTGAAGCCTACTTCACAAGAGTAGACATAGACCTGGTTCAATAAACCTGGTCAAAGTCATGATGAGGTCATAGACCCTATGGCAGAATGTACTAATAATGCTTTGGTAAATGGATATGTAGGCAAACTACTTCCTAAACATTGATGTTCCTTTGCAGAGACTAGGGTTACTCTTAACCTTTGTCACAGAAGTTTCGTTTTGCAAAGTTTAACAGTTAATGTGGAGACTCACAACTGAATGAAGTACTGAGGACAGTAGAGAGCTTCTCCCTAGAAAAGATATCTACATCATGTATTATATTATATATTTATACACACAAAGAGTGTGTGTTCCCTCAGAAACTATGTGATATCCTCCTACAACTGGAATTCCAAATGTGTTCTGGGCTGCCATGTGGATACTGGTATTCTAATCTTCTGAAAGAGCAGTAAATACCCCTAACAGCTGGGACAGCTCTCCAAACCCTACAATATATACTGTGCACATATGTAATTATTAAAAATTCTAGGGAACATTTTCAGGATATATTTTATGAGTTAGAAAATAATATACAAGGACATTAAAAGATTAAAGAATTTAGAATACTGAAAAAGAAAAGGAATGCACAGCTCTGTCAAACTTGTATAAGACAAATGTTAGCTTTTTCTAACTTTGTCCTCAATTATGTCTGTCAACTATTTTCTCAGTACTAAAGAGCTAGCTGCCTTATATAGAAGACAGGAGGAACTAATAAACAAAAAATCTGTATTCTTTTGTAAGGATGACATTGTTGATACAATAAAGTCTATTGTCCTATTGGCTTAATTTTTAAAGCAGAATTCATTGGGTCATCATGACCAGTTAAAGAGTCTGTAATGTGATACTACAAAATACGTGCAGAAGAGAGTGAATTCTGATGACTTTGGGAGTATGGTAGTTAGAGATCACAGATATATAAAGACATTGTTACTATATTTCTCTCAACTGAAAATATATTTACATTCATGTAGGCAACAGACTTAGGTATAGATTTTTATGTGTAGTTTTCTTTTTTTGTTGTAGGAATTCATTCTGCCAATAATTTTAGGGAATTGGCCTTAGAGTGTGGCTTCTGTGAGCAGATGCATTCTCTTATAAGGAAAAGGAGGATGTTCTCTTACTCTCTTGTGTGGTGGTCAGAGATTGGGTCACTGCATCCATTGACCCCAGGGTAGAACAAAAAACACGATGGTCTCTCTTTCTGCTATTTGTAAGTGTTCTCTAATAAATCTTTTTTATGCTTTTATTAGGGCTCTTATGGATACACACAATGTCACTTACACCTTTTCTTCAATTTCCTCTCATAATTTTTTACAGTGAAAATAGAATTAATATACTTAATATGCTGCTGAGATAATTGTCTTCCTTTATTCAAGCAATTTTCAAATAAATAAGAGATAATAAACTTAATTTGTGATAGACTGAGTTAAAAGAATGGAAGAATTGAGCAGTAAGTTCAGAATCACATGGTAGTTAAGATGGTGTAATACTAATTAGACTTGCCTTGTCCTGGACAAGATGGTCACATGATGTAACAATAGCAGCACTCTGGGGTGTCAGCTTTCTGAAGTACACATGCTTTAAAATTTGCTTTTATTAATCCAATTGATCAAGAACAATTAACAGTATATCCACCACAATGTTCTCCAAAGAACACTTTATATATATATATATATATATATATATATATATATATATATATATGCATACACACACACTCAGTTCTTGTCTTCTTTTCCTTAACACTGAAATGATTTTCTTCCTTTGCGTGGGTGTCTTGGTATGAAAGAATTTTCTGTCCTCGTGGTGTCTCAGCTGTGACAAAGACTTTACAGACTCAAAAGCTTATTTTCCCTGTATCATTTCAAAACAAACCCAGAATCTTTCTGCCCTTGTAGCAACAGTATCTGGCTTGATTTTGGAAATTTACCCCACACATTTCATCATTTTCTGAGTCCAGTGTAAATGACAATTTATTTTAACAAATGGACCAAAACAGTGAAAGTTTTTAAAAAATAAAATAAAATTTGACTTACTAGATCTAATTATAACTCATGATGAATTTGGAACAAAACCATTGATAGACATCCTTTGGTTTGTTTTCATTAGGTAGGTTGATTGAACTGAGTACTTTTAACCCATCTAGTTAAATGTAATTGTACATATTGCATCCTATGTAAAATAGGAATGATTAATAAACAAAAACTTCCTGAATGCATTATTAAGCTAGTGACTGACTTTTAGAGAAGTATCAAGACATGAGAATGAAAGAGCTTGTAACTTTTCAAACTTTCTTTCAGGCCATCTTTTGTTAATATCAAACCAAACAGTTATATGATAATATGTATTTTAAATAAAAGGTGTGAGTGCTGGTCTTCAGCTTTCTTACATTGGCATGTTGTTTACTATGTTATTTACCAAAATAGAAATGTGTCCCTTTCCATAGTCTGCCAACATTAGTTGAGAACACATTAAATCTATTATTATCAATATGGTCCTGGTATTGTGCTGTCCTTTTCAGGGTTAAATTATCTGAGATATGTTCAGATCCCCACATCCCTCCCCAGTACCCAAAGTAGGAGAATAAAGCAATCATCAGAAGACAAGAGAGGTTCTAGATTTGGGAACCTGCTTTGAGCTCTTCCCCATCATGAAACTGTCATATGAGCAATAATTTCTTTGGATCAGGTACTTTCAAATGCCACCAGGTTGCGAGCCCTGGACTACAAAGGGTAAACTAGTGTCAGTGAGCAGACTGCCTTGTGAAGGCATCATAGGAATTTTATAGACAGCAAAGGATGGCAATGCACTATTGTGTAGCATCAAAGACATAAGGCAATGCAAACGGGCTGTTATCACTCACCAGGATTGCAACCTGAGAGTAAAATTCCTCATCTGTTCGTCTTATGTTCTCATCAGCCTTACATTGGCCCTGGAAGAAGAGAAAAGAGAGTGCTCCTAAATTAACAGGATGTCAAGTTCCCTACAGCAATAGAAAGATTGTCACAAATTCTAAAGCCAAGTCTACTCTATTATCTCTTTTGTCTCCAATGCGAAGGATCACAAGGTCAATATGGGTTTTGTTTTTATAAATATGTGAAAAGAAATGATGGAAGAGCTCTCTGAGCAGAATTATTTCTGTATTTGTGTCATCTCTTCCCATTTATCACCCTCCCCCCTTTGGTAGAAACATAGTTGAGAGAAAATGGACTCTCCTGAAATTTGATGTTGTTTCTGGTGTGTCTAGTGTTGATCAAACACAGTCAAAAATTAGCACACTGCATGCTAAAACTGTGAAACCTCATTTGTATCGGAAGGTTATTTGATTGTATTAAGTCTGATTGTAAGACAAGTAAGACATAAGAGTTTTGAGTTTACATTGTAGACTGTGGTGATAAAACAAACTGACAATTCAAATTCTTGTGAGATTTACAAAACTCCTTCTTTGAATTCTCTGGCATCACCACATCTTTGTCATCCTGCTCCAAACTTGAAGACAAAAAGGAAAGTTAAAAGATACAAGCAAGAAAAATTTTTTGCTGAATAACTGGTAGAGAGTGGAAGGAAGAGAGAAAGCAGTCTCATTTGGTTGAAGTTGACGGCGTGTTTTCATAAAAGGGATGTGGCTCCACAAGGCTATTTGACCTAAAATTAAACTCTCATAAATAAGGGACTGTAGCAGAACATGAATTATGATGCTGGAACTGAGTGTTTCTCAGCTAGTTTCAGGACAAAATGCAAGCTGCTCTTGGGAAAGGTATTCATGTTACCTAGGAATTCATTGTTTTGTATATTCAGATCTCAGCGTTTTTTCGTATCTATAGATACTATGTTGTTAAAATTATAAAACAAAGGAATAATTTGCTAGTTGTTTGCATTCTGTGCATGCCTCGTGACCGTCCTGATGTCCTTTGATTTGCATCAGTTAAGTGAATCTCCATCGACGAGGCTTTCTTCCTTCATCTTTGCCATCACATGACTATCATTACCATTATTATGACTACCCCAATTATCAGGATATTTAATAATTGTACATTTAATGAGTCACATTAGGCAAGGGAAGCATGCAAAGCCTCTACCTCAGTAGCCACGCTAAGTTATTGGGTTTAATCAACAAACTGAGGAAGGTTGTCATCTGTTCCTAGTCCCATTATCTCAGTCTGTAGGATTCAGATAAGTAGATCTCTATCAGAAAGAGATCCGAGGATACCATTCCATCTTGGAACAAAGCAGTGACTCACAAACTATAGTGTATGTGTGTGTGGTTTCCTGAAACATTCCTGTTTCCAGAAACTATCTTGGTGAGTTGGATTCCTGAGACAATAGTAGAGGGGATTGCATGCATGTTTCTAACACGCCTGTTTCTTGTACTGCACTGTGTAGTGAAGGAAGTAGCATTAGCCAGGCTCTTAACGCTGAGAACAAGCTCAAATCATGTTAATATGGCTGCCACAACCTACCTTCTTTTTAGGCATTTTGCTATATAAAACACTCCTTGGAATACTGTAGAGGCACACAATGAAACAAGCCTGAAGGGGTGATGGCTTCCATTTTAATTTCTTCTGAATTAAATAGCATTCTAAAATCCCAAATGTACACATTAGCCTACAAACTGGGAATAATTATGAACCTTCTCCAGTCACCACTGTGTTTGGCCAGACTGCTTGCAAGAAGCAGGCATAGGAGGCAATGCAGTGCCGAGAACATTTTGTCCTGCATTAAGCCCGCTTCCCTCAGAGATTGCGTGTCAGCCGACTGGTACCCTGGTTCTTCAAGCAGGTGAGCCAATTAGCACATTCCCTAGTTTGGAACTGCACTTGCTGTGTATGTGATCTGCATATCAATTCTGCTGAGATTTGACCTTCTGGGTGGAGAAAATCGAGAATCCCAGGTGAGAGTGAACACTGGCCTAGATTTTTCCCGTCTTCCCTCTCCTGTTTTGTTTTCTCCGTACTTACAAGCTAGCTACATTTTCGGGTTCACTTCGGCAGTAGAAAACAGTTCTAGTTCACGTGGGACTTCAAATCAGGGGGTAGGATAAAAATTATTTTTAAAGCCAAGGTCTTTTACTTTTCTCTTGTGATGTAAAACTTGAGCTGGAGGTAGCTTCCTGCACCAGTGTCTCCTGTGGCCCACAAGGGGGCAGTACTAGGTAGTCAAAAACCTCTAGCCGCTCTCAGAACACAGAGTCTAGCAGGAAACAAACTTTAAATGCACAAAACAGAAGCGGGGTTGGTTTTCGTAAGTGTGAGATCCCTAAAGCCGATCATTACAGAGTCCTAAGTGATCTTGCCGAAGATATGAGGAAGGGAAGACGCCCACTGAATTTCCAGCTACTGGTACAGTTTCTTGCCAGGAGACGCTGAGGAAAATGTTTTCACTGATGACTCCAGGTAAAAAAAAGTACTTACTTTAACCCAGGCAACGTGAAATAGCTCAGCCATTTTTATTAAATTCTCAAATTATACTGCAAAAAAGCTTTTTAGGAACAGTGGCAGTATGCCTCCGGTAGAGGTTTTCAGTTTCTTTGTGAGATGATGAGGACTTTTTGGTAAATTTTCAAATAAAACCTTTCAAGGAAAGTCGTAAATTTGGAGCCAATGGTATACTGGTATGAGCGGGGATCACTGGTGACTTAATATTGTCAAATGTGTTCTCCTTTGGATCACTTTGGGCTTTAATCTCTGCGTGCACAGCACTTACCCTATAATTATGAATTCATCAGATCTGAAGAGTGTTCAGTGTTCAAAGAGGAAGGCGTTTCTACCTAGGTCAAAATTTGGTTGCCTATATATACATTAGAAATCCAAAGAAAATGCTGTGATGATATTTTGAGGTCAATTCCCACCACCAATTTGACACAGAAAGACACAAACACAAATCCCTTTATTTCATTTTCCAATGGGAGACAGCACTGCATATTCCTGTAAGTGATACATTCCTATCCTCACTTTCTGAAAATAGATTTAAAATCAGTTGAAGAGTGTTCCTGATCACATCAGGTCATATGCAAGCTGGAGCAAATGACTCCTCATGGTTGTCTGGGGCACAGCATAGCAATTCATAGTAAATGGATTCTCCCAGCACAGTCACGAGGCTCTCTCTTGGCCATAATGAACATGAATAGCATTGAAGAACATCTGCCCCCAGCACATCAGCACCGCTCCTTGCAGCCTTGCTCTGTGTACTTCCTTCTTTCCTTGACTCTGATCTTTATGATAAAATTAAACATGCAGTCCTCTCTGTCTTCTTCCTGATGTTATTCCCATTTTGTAGCTACACAGCTACACATACCAGAACATCCAATTGGACCCATAGAAGCTGTTTATCCTGGAAGGGATCATTTGGTGCTCAAATGACTACAGCTTCTGGGCCAGAGCAACAAGATTATCAAGAAAAAAAAAGTCAGTGTTTGCTTCTACAGTCATTTGTTTTTCAAAGCCTCATTAAAACAATGGTTACTTCTCCAACTGTATGGCTGATTTCAAGAAGGTGTTTAATAAGCACAATTTTTTGTTTACCTTTAAATGGTAACTTGGGCTGCCATGATGGAAACAGGCTATCTGCAGAGCCTTGTTAAATATGGAAGAAATCATGTGCTTTGCCTCAGTCTGTGTTCTGGCCAATAAAAGTTCTTGCACCGACTTTTCTATTTTCATTTAGAAAAGTCATTAGAATGGCTATGAAATTGAACCTTGCCATATCATCACCTTAGAGTCATCTGGCAAATTGCGATAAGCGAAGTCTTTGCAAAAATTAAAGTGTTTACCCCCAATCTTTATGTAAGTTAACGTACAAGCTCCACTTAATACTTAAGCAAATGTCTACAGTTGCTTTGTCTCTGTGGCTACACTACTTTAATGAGCACACAGGAAAGTGAATTGCATAGATGTTGTAGAGATAAACAACAGATTAATCTTTTTAATAACATGAATCTTTGGCTTGCTGCATTTTAATATTTCCCTCCTTTACAACATTAAGTGGGATCTGTGATGCATTTATATATATTTTTATATATGTATATATAATATTTATATATGTATATATAATATAGATATAGATATAGATTCACATACATATTTTCCTATTGCTCTTAGGGTAAAGACAGAAGACAGAAAGTTTAACCACTCCTCATTCACTTATCAGGTCCCAAGGGGCATCCACATGAAAGCACACCCTTTCTTCCCGCTTCCTGCTCTGTCTCTACCAACCTCCAAGACTACTGACTTCCTTTCCTTCCGACTTGATCATTAGCAAGAGAGAGGAATGAATAAGAGGAGAAAGAAAAAAAGTAATTAATTCACTGAAGTGCAGCTGCAAATGAATTTTTGAAATAAATTATTAATTTTCTCTTTAACATTTCTATGCCGACTCTGCTCTGTATCTGGGGACTGGAAGTGAGAGTTGCTCTGCTTCACAGCAGCAAAGCCCTGGAAACACAGCAGTGCCTCACTGTAACCAGAGTGTGCTGTGCCCACGGGATGCTTCCGCAGTCATCAGCAGCTTGTTTTCCCCACCAGCATCCCAATAGCTCCCAGGTTTGAAGTTTGTTTTAGGTAAAGCAGCATTCTGGATCGGGGGTGGTTGCAATAAATGCCTTATTTTCTGTGTCTTCTGCTGTCAGGTTCCTATAATACTGCCTAAATACCAAACAGTTCCTAAAATACTAAAATACCAAGACAAAAGCTGAGCCCATATGATGATGTTGGAGGAAAAGATAGCATCACAAATCCAAAATCATCTTCTTACGTAGGAGGAAGGAAAAAACATTTTGAATTGTGTAGGTGAAGCTAGGTTTCCTAAAACTGAATCTCTACACCATGGAAAGGAAACAGGAATCTTTTGTATCTTCAAACCTGCCCTGAAAGAACTCGGTGGGGATGGCAGTAGGATTCTTGCATTACCCCCTCCTCCTTGAGGATCCAATCTTCAGTCAACTCTAAGCCCAGATTACAGAGTGAACCTCTTATCACTCCCTCTGCTCAAATCAAACACTATCAGGAAATCTGCTTGTCTTGACCTCTGTGGCATGCGGTTGGGTGGTGAACCTTAAGCATCACATTGAAAAGCTGATTTTAGCCACAGAAAGCACTGCTGCTGCTTCTGTGTTCAGAGATGTTGGCTCCAAACAGCTTGAAGAATGATTGTTTCCACTTAAAGTGATTGATATGTCTACACCTACTTGAGGGAGAGAATTTCATTACCTATTCTTCCTGCCAGGACCGACTGATTAGAGTTTCAGAAGACATAGGAAGCATATCTGAGTAACAGAGTGCCACTCCTCCTTCATGAAATGGATGTGGTAAAGTCCAGCACATTTGAGGGGAAACTGAGTGTTAATGTGGATGAAGATTCCAAACATGGGAAGAAAATGCTAACACAGATAAATATCTGATACATAACATGGTTCGATTTTAGCCTTTCATTCAATTATTATGATATTTCTATTGGTTCACTTGCATGAGTCTTTCTTTTTAAATTTCCTGCAATGATTAAATAAAGGGGCAATGAGGACCATAAAGGCTACCTAACAAAATTCAATTTGTTCCACACTACTACTTAGGAATAAATGCTTTAATTTTGTGTGGCATTTGAAAACTTAGAAGCTCATTACTAGTATCTTGCAGATGATTTTGGAAGAGAAAATTAAGAAATTCAAACTCTAATTTGGGGTCAAACATAACAGAAAACAACATAATGAGCTCCTTAAAATGTAATGTTCTTTTACAAGACAAGAAATCCTTGTACAACCTGCAAGTCTGGCTCTTCTCAAACATTTTTTCCTAATGTTTCTGGTTGGCTCCTAAAGCCATTATTTCCAGCAGAGTCACAGAAACCCTCAGCTGTGTAGGTGGGCCCAAAATTTAGCAGCAGCTCAGCCAGATTCTGACATTTTAAGAATAGGCATCCATAAATTCCAGATTCTCCTGAGGAGAATCAATATTTCTTTTCAAGAATTTGCTAAATTTCAGGCATTGCTGTAATATAATAAGTGACTGTAGACACGGCCTAGGAAAGAATGGGAGATAATGGAATCTTCTTGTTCAAAAACTGTAGAAGGAGATGAGGGGGAAATTGTAGACATTATTCATGAGGCAAAAGAAACTGCTTGAAGTCCAAGTCTACTTGGAGTCATGTGAGGAGGAATGTGGACCATTCTTAAGAAGCCCTTGTGATACACACAGGGATTTCTACTTGATAGCCAGTCTATTTAGAACACAGCTGCCACGATAACCTTTCACAAACTTTCGTTTACACTGAGTTGTATTGTTCTTCCTTAAATCAGTCAAACTTGTGGCTCTCTGACAATTTATTTTCCACAAATCTACTTCAAATTACAGATTCTTAAATTTTTCAAGAATACCTTTGAATCCTGAACTTTCCTCTCAATAGAAGGGTTCAATATATTGAATGATATATTCAAGAGGCTTAAGCTTCTTATAAGCAAGGGAAGTTTAGATTTCTACTATAAGAAAATGAGGGACTTGTTGAAAAACTGCTGCATATGTAATAAGAGGACCAAGGTGAAATAGAGTCTAGGGAGGTAGGATCTGAGGTTATTTCAAGACAACCAAGGTATGGGAGTGTTCACATACATGCAAGCTCTATGTGTTGGGGGAAACTACTCACTACCAACCACTTTCCATTTATGCATCAACCCTTTTGGTACATCTATGTGCCAAGAAAGTATATCAAACTGGCTTGATGAAGCATGTTAGCTTACTCTTTGGTAAATGTGTCAAGACAGAATCATGGAAGAATAATTCCTTGAAGCAACAATTTTAGCATTGGACCCAAAAAAGTACAAAAAGCAAACAGAAGAAAAAAAAGGAGGAAAGGAAGGAAAGGAGGAAGAGAGGGAGGGATGGAGGGAGGAAGGGAGGAAAGAAGGAAGGGAAAAAGGAAGGAAGCAAAAAAGGAAGGAAGGAGCAAGTAGAAAAACCCAAGATATGCTTTGCTTCACTATCAGATTACTCTGAGTTGAAAAGCTGGTGTCTCTTATCATTCCTTGCCCAACTACCCTGTGTTTTACCTTTCCTAAAATAAGGAAAGATGCCCAATAACTTGCAGACTCATAACATTCCACTTGACAATGCCGGTGAAGAAGAAAGACTGAGAAATATTGACAGTGTCTAGCAAGTACATATTAGCCCTTTTGGTGTCTTCAATAGACAGATCTTAGCCGGGCGGTGGTGGCTCACACCTTTAATCCCAGCACTCGGGAGGCAGAGGCAGGCAGATCTCTGTGAGTTCGAGACCAGCCTGGTCTACAAGAGCTAGTTCCAGGACAGGCTCCAAAGCCACAGAGAAACCCTGTCTCAAAAAACCAAAAAAAAAAAAATAGACAGATCTCTGCCAAGAGGACTCTGTGCCCCAGAAAGACTTCAAGACCACATTTGAATCTGTCTCTTGTATCTCTGATTACCTATCCTTGAATCTACTTTGAAAAGGGCAAGTCTTGCTGTTTTAAGACCCCTCTGTTACCAGAATGTCTTTTTAGCCATGAACTATTGGCACTATCTTTGCTAAAGGTTCCCCGAAGTGTGGTTAAGTTGTGATCCTCAGTATCTGCAGTTTCAAGATTACTTTTTCAGGATATCACTTTGGACAATAAATACTTCTGTTCCTCCACAGCAACCTATGTGCCAAGCCTGACTCATAAAAAAGGATCTACAGCCTGAAGAATTAGTTTTCTAATAAAGAATATTTTCTTTTAAACATTTTTATTTATTTTAAATACTAACCAATAGTTCTCCCTCCTTCGTGTCCTCTCACTCCCCCCACCTTCTCACCATTCCACCCCACATCCACATCCTAGATAGGGTAAGGCCTCCCATAGGGAGTCAATGAAGCCTGGCACATCAAGTTGAGGCAGGACCAAGCCCCTCCTCCCTGCATCAAGGCTGAGCAAGGCATCTACCATAGGGAATAGACTCTGAAAAGCCAGCTCATCCACTGGGGATAGATCTCAGTCCCATTGCCAGGGGTCCCACAAACAGACCAAGCCACAAAACTGTTACTCACTTGCCGAGGGCCTAGTTTGGTCCCATGCACACTCCCCAGTTGTCAGTCCAGTGTCCATGAAGTTCCAAGACCTCAAATCAGCTGTGTCTTTAGTTTTCCCCTTCATGATCTTGACCTGCCTTGCTCATGTAATCTCTCCTTCACTGAACCCGGGAGCTCCTCCTGGGGCTTGGCTCTGGATCTCTGCATTTGCTTCCATAAGCTACTGAATGAAGGTTCTGCGATGACTCTTAGGGTAGTCACCAATCTGATTAGAGGAGAAGGTCAGTACAGGCATTCTCTCCACCACCACCCCCCCCCCGCCAAAAAGAGGGTGCAATAGTGGAGAGAAAATTTATTTTCAAAAACATGTATTAAATACTCACTATCCTCTGAAATCCCTAATTATAAACCCATAGTACCTAATAAGTGTTTAATCCAATAGGTCCCTGGAGAACTAAAGTTGGATAAATATTTACACATGTCTGATTACCAACACCTTCTAGAAACATGTAATGAAATATTAGTGGTTCTCTCCTCTAACTCCTATACTAGATGTATGGTTAAAGTTACCATGCCTCTAATTTGAGCTGATAAATGGGACGAAAATGATGTGAAATATTCTGATTTTAAGTCCCAAACTTTCAACATTCACTATCCAAACAATGTAAGTGCTATATATTATGTGTGTCCATATATGTAGATATAGAGACAGATATCCATGTAGACTTTGAACAGGTTATGTTTGATTGAGTGATATGAAAATAACAAAGAAATAATCCTTGAGTTTGATATTTGTGCAAGAAATCACCCAACTATATTGTAAGTTTTGCAATTGTTGATAAAACTGTGGATCTTCTCTGAAGAATGCCCCCTTACCCTGTCCATAACCTTGAATCTTCTACCTTAGGATAACCCTCCTAACCAGAGCACTACAAGGGAAGCCATGATATCACTATGTATTTCTTAAAACTAGTTTGGCCAAGCTATGGAATTGCAGACCATTTTCTAGGGAAGAGAAATGGCATTTTTATTTAGCTTATTGTTCTGTCTTTTGCTCCAGATTTCTGTCTCAGATCACCAAAGTGGTCTTCAGCCTTTATCTCAGATGGTAGATGAATCTATGGAGGCCAAAGAATAATACTCAGAACAAATGATGAAGTGTCCTGGTTCACTTCACAGCAGGGAAATGGAGTACATTCTAAAACTGACCCTTTTACTTCAGTGGAATGTTTCTTAAGCCCCATCACATCTGATCTGTTATACACTCTTAATTTCCATTATTTACTGTTGACACACAATTGTCCATTTCAAGAATATACCTTATTCTTCAGCAGTGGATTTATACATATTGGACAATAACAGAATTCTAGACCGGAAGTCACATAGTTATTTCTAGTTCTATAAGTCTAATTAAATTCATTGTTAAACCTGCTTCTCATATTCTGCTCCCAAGACTGAAATTTGGATTTTGTCTTAAATTTCAGCTTTTACCTCATCATGATGTCCTGTTTGGAGTTTATATGAATCTTACTCATTTCGTCTTTAAAATATTTCTTGAATATTTTGTTCTCTCCCTCAACTTTTCAATTTCCTGTAGTTTATTTCAGTGTAATATTCTTATAGTTGGAATTCCTAAATATAGTTTTGTCCTTCATTCAATCAGTTATACTACAATTATGACACACTCATCTATTCTCCTATCTCTCTATGTGTCTCTCTGTCTGACCGTCTGCCTGTGTATCTATGTATCTATGTGTGTCTATCTAGCGACAGGATCTTACTGTGTTGCTCAGGCTGCTCTGGCCGTTCTGGAGTCCATCTACACTGTAAGTGGCATCTGCACATTTCCTGGTTTTTATGGCTTTCCATTAGAAATGGAATGGAATTGAGGTATTTTTGTGGTTTTCCACGCAGGCAGTATTTTTCCTCTTAAGACTCTACTCAGCATCTTCTTTGACTAACCTTTCCACATCATCAAACAACACACCACACTCCTTACTTCCTACCATGCTATGTCTTTGTGACATCTTATAAACAGAGTTCCTATTACTTAGAGTGCCCTTCTATACTTTGGCTTCAAGAACTATTTTCAAATGGGGAATAGAAATAAGAGTGGAAAATCTGGGAAGAACTGGGGAAAGATATACAAGAGGAGAGGGAAGTAGAAATAAATAGCATTAAAGATGCTTTTAAATGAAATATATATAACATTAGAGAATTATAACATCACTAAAATATGTGTATATGTTATGTGGGGGGCAAAGTTGGCATACACATAGTGTATATAGAGTTACACTGGTAGGGTGACTGTTCTCCCAAGAACCACTCACCTTCTAAAACAAAACAAAAGCAAACAACAACAAAAAAATTCCCAACAGATAACTAATTGGACTTACAACCTGCTCAATAGGAGAGAATTCATGCCTGGTACTATGAAACTGGCCAACTACTTATCCTGGAGAGATCATAAACCTGAAAGGCAAAGTCACAACTGCCATTTTCCCTAATGAATGTAATTGCTAATTGAATACTAAATAGATATTCTCATACCCACAGATAAGATTACATCTCTTCCCTCATCAGGGAATCTTCCCAACAGATGGAGAGCCACAACTGGTCTGAATGCAGAGACTAAGTGACTGTAGGGTACCCATCCCAACTGACACATGTAGTGGCATTTCATTTATATTTTAATAACTAAAGCTTGTCTGAAGATCACAGAGGAAAACAGGGCCACTCATCCACCTTACAGACAAGACAGTGGTAACACACACCTTTAATCCCAGTAACCACACTAGTTTGCCATAGAAACTGGGTGTGGCATGCCTTTAATCCCAGTGGTGCATGCCTTTAATTCTAGCCCTAGAGAGGACTAAAGAACAGAAGATGATTCTCAGTCACAGCCTCAGAGATTCCTGGAGGCAGGACAGCCATTTTGGGCTGAAGTCGTGGTAAGAGCCAGTTGCTGGCTGCTTTGTTTTCTGATCTTCAGGTTGAATACCAACTTCCCTGTCTGAGTTTTTAATCGTGCTTCAGACACATCTACCATACAACCCTTTACTTAAAGCTAATAGAGCACAGCATAAGAGGGGACAGAAAGATTGTAAGAGCCAGAGTCCACGATATTTGTTGCTCCATAGTGTCCCTAGATGTGGCAAAGAAAATACATCCATAAACTTTCAATAATATGTTTGCCTGAACATGACTGGAAAAATGACAACACCAGTTTCTTTCTCTCTCTCTCTCTCTCTCTCTCTCTCTCTCTCTCTCTCTCTCTCTCTCTCTCTCATAGGTTGTCTGATTCCAAGTGGTAAGTCGTGGATCCATGTACATATGAAAAAAGCTAAAAGAAAATAGGATAATAAATACACACATAATAATGATAATTTAAGAGGAGATCATGAATTGAATGCAGGGATGATGGAGTTAAATGGAGGAAAGATTATGAAAATGATAAAGATGTGGTACTCAAGTATGAAGCTCTCAAAAAACAATAAAGGAAAATTAAAGAATTACGTTCTCTGCTGCATTTCCTAATTCCTTCAATAGTTTCTCATTCTCCTGTGCCTGGACCATTCCTTAATTAACAACACCTGTTGCCCTACACTGTTGTTCTTGTTCCTGCTATTAGTGTCATTCAGGCTTTTTTTCCCATGTACAGCATACCCTCACTTGCTAGAGCTTGACTGATCACCTATATCATGATGGGTAGTTAAAGTTGTTTCTGGGGATGGTGAGAGATGGCTCAGCTGTTAAGGGCACTTATTGCTGTACTAGAGAACCAGTGTTAAGATCTGAGTATCCATATGGTAGAGTGAGTGAGTCACAAACACATATAATTCCAGATCCAAGGAATATAATGCCCTTTTCTGGCCTTTATGGGTATCGGAGCGTGCCTGTGTGCACGCATGCATGCACACACACACACACACACACACACACACACACACACGGTGGAAAATGGAGGGAGAGAGAGAAGGAAAATAAGAGATGAACTTCTTTCTATCCAAAACAACTGAAATTCAAGTAATTCTTCAATTCATGTCATAACCCAAAGGCCTAAAATTGTTTTTAATATAGGAAGTACAAGAGAACACATTTTAAAACTTAAAGTGGTTTGAATGCTATGACAGTTCTTAGAGCCCAAAGACTGCCAAAAGCAGCTGTAATCTAGTCACAACAGTAAAACACAGACCAGGAAGCAAAATTTATTGAATATTTGGCAGTGCATTTTGTTAATCACAACTGAATACCTCAGCAACTCTTTTTGCTCCTCTGAAGCTAAAATCTATGTGTCCATTCTCTGAAAGGAGGTAGCTACATCCTATGCATGGGCTGCAAGATGTGTTGACTGAGAATCATGTTGATGGCTCATGGAATATCAACTAAGGTTGGGAAGCCTCAATAAGAGTTAGAGAATGCTTAAATATGTGTTCTTGTTGTTAATGACTGTGTCCTTTGCTTTACAGAAGCTTCTCAGTTTCAGGAGGTCCCATTTATTAATTGTTGTTCTTATTGTCTGTGCCACTGGGGTTTTACATAGGAAGTGATCTCCTGTGCCCATGTATTGCAGGCTA
>JAQHUG010000166.1:2878158-2948314 GCA_028555095.1 Dicrostonyx torquatus
AGCTACAGTATTGAAAACAGCTTGGTATTGGCATAAAAACAGAGACACTGACCAATGGAATCAAATTGAAGATCCGGATATTAGTCCACAAACCTATGAACACCTAATATTTGACAAAGAAAATATTCTCTACAGTGGATAGTTTTTACTCAAACTCAGCTGTTCAGTTTTCACTGTGTGTTGGCTTATGCTCATCTTCTAACTCTCCTAATCAAAAGGCACAGCAGCACTATCACCAGAATACGACTTTCAGCTCTATCTGTGTTCCTATCTACAGCTCTGTAACTGAGCTTCAAAGGGAGGCCTAATTTAAGACCTATGGTGTGTTAAAACCTGTAGTTCTAGATAAGGAGTCTCTCTCTTATATAATGCATTCTAAAATGAGAGCCAAAAACCTGCATCAGTGTTGAATATATCTTGTTCAAATTGGAGGATTCTTGAAGCTGTAAGCTGAATACGGGAGTCCAGGGTTTAGAAGCAACATTAATTAGTGCTGGTGGCAAGAAGACTTTAGAAATATTGATGAAGAGAAACCATAACCTCTGGAAACTCCTTAGGGTCTTCTTTCTAGAAGAAAGAGTAGCTGTGTTTCTTTCTAAAGTTTGGATCAAATAACTAAAGCAGACAGTCTGACAAGACCATTTGCAGGAGAGAAACCTACAGAGTGACTCACCTACCAAATGACATTCTGTACACCTACTTCTTCCTTGCCTCTGCTTTCTCAGTCCGCCCAGAGTGAGTGGAAGCCAGCCTTCATGTCAAATCCCCAGGAAAATTTACCTGTATATATCTTTTCTTTTCATATTTGTCTACTTCACTCTTTTTAGATTAGGTGGAGTAATGAACAACATAGTATATATTTAAAGGGTCTCCACATAGCAGAAAATCATTTTTCTCTACAGGTCTACATTCAATGCATTGCTTTGCTATGCCCCTTCACTGCAGTCCCTAAAAGCTGAAAAGCAATTCCTTTCTTCTTGAAATTCTTCTAACCTTCAGTTTCTCCCTAACTCTTCTCATTTAGAGCCTCTATACTGAGGACAAACTTGTAAGCTAATGTCAATAAGTTGACCTTCACAGTTTTAGGCTATAATACAAAGTCAGCAGATTTCATTTGCTTTTAGGATTATAAGGAAAATTCTATGGTGAATAGTGACAGGTTACTTTCAAAGAATTAAGCTAGTGTTGATATTATTTCCAACTACCACTCCAAATAAATATATCACCTCCAAAAAAATGTGCCTGAAATGAATACATTACCATCAAAAATGTGTCCTGCTTGACCAATGTAAGCTTGGATGTATTATTGCACAGCTAATGCCTGGAATTATTTGCTCATCTATATTTATTCAAAATTTATTGTGTATCTATGTGTCAGGCATAGATTCACTGTGCTGTGCACCATGATCTTGATGCCATCATCCTGCCTCCAGACTGAAGGGTCGTCTTGGTCAATTTAAATAGACAGAAATTTATATTAGAGACATATCTCATCTTGCCAAAAGGATGTCTGATGCTAAAGAAGGAGTATGAAAGTGCCCTTAAATTTGTAGTTCTAGACACATCTTGAATCAGAAACACAACCTCATCCTTAAAATTATCCTGGAAATGTTAACCCAACCATCCCACTCATACACGGAAACCTGGGATTAAATAAACACTTAAGTTGTTCAGATGTGTAGCTACTGGGAAAAAAACAGAGAGAGAAAAAAAACTGTTATCTTTTTTCATTCTTGTTTAAGCTATTTCTATGGGTCCTTTGTTTTACTTAACACTGTTCTATTGGATGATACTCTGTGTTTGCTATTATTTAAGAATATGAGTATGATTGCAGGTTTTTATAGATTGTGCTTTGGGAAATGGGCTCATCTCTTCCAGAATAGCCCTTTCATGAGACAGTCCAGATTTCACCTGTTACCATTAAGGCACTTCTCTTGATTGCTTTGTTCTGAGCACATTTGAGTGCATCTTTCATCAGCACAGAAAACTAATAGGAAACCATAATTTATTGAATGAAAACAGTCCATTTATTTGAGTAGTTAACTATCTTTTTTAGGTATTCTATTTTTCCCAATTAATTTATCTCAATTACTTGTTTCTATGTGAGATAGCTTGTTGATATATTTTTGACCTACAGTGAATGTTTATTAATTAATAGGATTACTATATTAGTATTTTTCTTCTTATCAAATATTTCCCAGATACTTCACTCACAATTTTCATCAAGAAATAGGAGAAACCAGAAATTTCTTGGGTTTCTACCACACATCTATAATGTAGTTGCTAAGGTACAACAAGTCTCAGCATTGTAAAATTGCTTCTGAAATCTTTACATCTTCAAGCATGAGAATGTAAAGGCTTATTTTGACTAAGTTGTCCACTGTGGAATTAAGAAGACTTGAGGACTGTATATAAACTCTATTGTGCTAAGCCTCATCTCTTTGCAACTCATAGATATGGACACAATAGACCACCCCTAGGGCTGAACTTTCCAGAAAAATTAATTAACGTATCTCAAAGGACCACTTGCAAGCTCTGGAGAAGCAAGTTCCAGCCCTAAACTCAGCATCTGAGATCAGCAGAGTAGGTTTCCTTAAAGCCCAACTTCTCTGCTTATTTCTGAGAGCCAGGGCATTCAGGAGATATTCCAGATTGACATCTGGCAAATTAAAGTTCCTCTACAGTTATATAGGATAAAAATATGGCTTACATTTTATTTTCCTTACAAAGCAACTCATATTTAATTTATTGAATGAAATAAATAAATCTGTTGCTGACTGGTGAAGTGCTTAGAAGGTCTGGGGACCTCACAGAGCAGGGCTGAGGAACTAGAGCTATGAACTGGTTAAGGTTGAGAGTAGAGAGCCTAGAACCAGCTTCTGATTCCAGCTCTGGCTTTGGATAGTCACTTCACATATCTGGGACCAATCCTTCCATCTGTAAAATGGAACAAGGGATACAGATGAATATTTCAGAGAAGCAGTGTGGCAGAGCATGTTTCTGATTAACACAGAATATAGAAAAAACACAGGATACAGAAAAGACAGTGAAAAATTTAAAACCACTTCAGGTTGAGGATAATTTTCTGTAAATGTGATTGAAATCCTTCTGTTTGGCAGTTCAGCATTGGATCTTAGAGGTAGCTAGTCATTCTGAAATGGTTACAACAATAAAAATCCCATGTAAATGTGGTAGAAAAATAATATGAACACGTGAAAGAGAAAAGAATGATCATATACTCTCCACATCTCCAAGCCCCAGTACCTGCTGGGCATCATGGAGTCATCTCCTCATTCCTTTTTCATGTCTCATAGTCTCTGTGGTGATGCCTTCAGGACCTATGTCAAAGAAATCACTCGGGTGAGAGTCACTAATCATGAGGCACTCTGACAAAGGCCCTGGGACTTGACTTTATAGTTAGTGTCTACTGGCTTTGATGTGCCTTGTATCATCTGGACACTTTCCTATCTACAGGCTGTTAAAAGGTCTCATATCTGTTTCCTAATTTCCCTTGCTCTTTGACTAGATCACCTTTTGCATAGGTATATGACTAGATATAGAGTTGTCTAAGCTTTACCTAACCGCAAACATCTGAATGCAGTTGCTCACACTGGTGGAGCCTTGGGGTTGGGAGGCCAGTTTGTTCTCATGGTGGTGTTATCCAAATACAACATGAGGAACAAATAAAACTTTCTGATAATACGTAGTTTGTAGAGTATGGTTATACTCTGGACTTGTTTTATTAAAAGAATACTTATGAGGGAAATGATAAAAGTGAATGAAAGCTGTCTTCTTTGGTTGAGAAAAGCATTATTTGGTATTTCGCTACAATGGAGGTTGAGGGTGTAGACCAGAACATCAGCGGTCAACAACTAGTCAACAACTGAGTTTGTGAATACTTGGTACCAGCTGAAAGTTAAGAATCTAAATTTCCATCCAAATGAATTTCCTACGTAATGACTGTGCTCATTAAGAGTGAGAATCACACCTCCTGGTTCTGTTTCCCTTGTAGTCTTTCTGTCCCCTTCTTCCTCTATTTTCCCTGAGCTTTAGATATAGAGGCATATTATAGATACATGTCTTAGAACTGGGTATCCTAGACATGATGAGGAAGCTGCACATGTGAAATTTCAACAATGTGGTAGCTTACACAGAAACTGTATTGCCATAATACCAGTTGATATGTCAAATGAAGAGGGTAAATTAGAAAAGGACACATCCCTGGATGAAGAACTTCATGCTGGAGAGAGGGAGAGAAAGAGAGGAGAGAGAGAGAGAGAAAGAGAGAGAGAGAGAGAGAGAGAGAGAGAGAGAGAGAGAGAGAAATTGAGAATCAGTTTTCTCCAGGAACAATCACCTGATAAATTACCCAGTTTGAGTCATCAAACACATGTATATATGAGCAGTACCAAATGAACTCAGTAACTCTCTCTCACACACACACACATATATAAACACACACCCACACATGTATCATATAATGATAATATGTATTATATTATCACCAGTAAAGAAGAATATGGCATGAATTTGAGAATAGAACAGAGGAGAAGTAGGAAAGAAAAGAGGAAGAAGGAAAAATGATGTAAATATAGTATTCTCAAAAAATTAAAATATGAAAAAAAGAATAAGAAGCACATTCCCATGACATGCACTTTAGGATAGGCAGAGTAACAAGAAAATCTCCAGAAGTCTAGTGCTGAAGGACTCAGAGATGCCTTTGGCCTCTGTGTTATTGTTGAGACATATGCTCCTGTGAGAACTTGTTTACTCTTACTGTTCAAGCAACTTTTTGGTGATTGAGGTAAAGGAGGGCAGAGACTAATTCTGCTTTCCATTTCAGTTGGCGGACTTCCTTTTCCACACTGTTCGTTTCTGCTTTGGTTCTTGAAGTTCCATCCATCTCTAAACAATGTACTTCTTCCCTCTTTCCTAGGAAAACAAGAGGCCAGAGTCCTTCCCAAGCCACAAATACACCTTTCTTCCCCACCTTCAGTTGCCTCCCATGCATCAAACTGACAACTCCCTGAGGAGTTCAGTCTAGTTTTCTCTATAAATAACCCTAAAGACCTGAGACGTGTCATAAGAAGAGGAAGAAAGAAGTAGTGTGACTTCCTAACTAGCTTACTTTGGCTCCTGGATGCCAAGGCAGATGTTACAAATGATGCAATGTCTCTGCTTAGGGCCTCGGTGTGGAAATTACTCAGTAGAGCAGACAGAGTCCTTTCTGTTTTACTGCCTGTTCGAGCCTCTGAATAGTACAGCATACCAACCTGAGGACTGGATGCCTCCCTCCCTCCTCACACCCCCAGGACTGGAGTGGAAATAAGGACAGCCTCCATGATAGAGCTGGAGCTGTGGACTGCTTTCTCTCTTCTCTTTCGTTGTGTTCTCTTGAGTAAGGTAACCCTTTAAGGAAGGACTTTTATGTTTGACCAACTCACCTGAGCCATCAGCAGCCTCACAATTCCAATGTAACTCCCTTATCTCCATCTTGATTGAGGATTGAAAGCACCCATGGGAGAGTTTCAGCTTTAGGGCACAGCTGTTGTGTTGTACAAGTCCCTGCTGCCTACCAGGAAATGTTGATTCTTCTGTTGTGCTGCAGTTAACAGTCACTTTAATTTTTATTAGAGGTTTATCTTCAGTCCTTGCTGAAGTAAAACTTCAGTAAGTTTTCTGAAAAGCCCAAGGGAATCTGGTAGTTGATTTGGACTTGTTAGGACTTTCCAGAGCTTTCTTCTGTGGAGCTCATCCATCCCTAAGCCCATTCCTTTTTTTGTGGGGGGAATGAAAGCAATCAAACAAGCTAGCAGGTCTGGACTGATACTTACATTGTGAAGGGGTAAAAGACTCTTTTTCATTGGATCCTCATGGAATACAGCCCTGACTCTCACTTTCTTTTGACCTACTGAGAGACATAGGAGAAATAAAAGTATCAACTGGCTGTCTTTAAGTCAAGATATGAGAACAGTTGTTTAGTAATGGAAATTTCACCCAGACTATGTGGTTTTGCACTGAGTTACCCATGAAATCCTAACTGTTTTCTTTATAATAATAAACATCTACAAAATTTCAAACATATGCAGACTATGGATCTGGTACGCTCAGATCAGTGTTATAAAACCAAACTCTGTACCTGAGTTGTTTACGCAGAAAAAGACTCACTTTAAACTGGAGAAGAAAACTGCTTTCATCTTGAATTGTTAATTGTGATCAATTGGTAGTAGCTGTTTGGAGCCCTGTGCTGAGGATAATATTGAAGCAACCTCAGGGCTCAACAGAAGAGAAATCCATGCTAAACCACACAGAAGGGAATGGCGGAATTTGCCTGCAACATTCTCTGAACAATTTATAAAGAATATTGCTGTAATTCCTTACTATTTGGAAGGTCTGAAATCACCAATATTCTGAGAAAGCTAGCTCTGATTCACTCAGGGTGCTTTCTGATTTATAAATACGTGGGTTATTGGATACAACAAGGCATCTTGCTGCATTACAGTATACACTGTCATTCATAAAGATTAGGACACATGTGAAATGTCATGTGATTCCTGTTTTGGTCATTGTTTCCTCTGTTCTCTCATTTTACTTCACTTCGTGTTAGAGGACTTAGATCAAAACACGAGCTAAAATGCAACTTCAGATCAGCATGACCTTGAGCCAGTACCTCAGCCCCTCTGAACTTCACTGCTTTCTTTGAAATCAGATAAAAGAAATATATCAAACAAGATATACTGCTATACTTGCAGAAGAAATTGTCAGACTTGGGGGTGGGAAAAAGCTTGAAGAGGATGAAATTAACAGAAACATAATATAGATATTAAATACACATTAATTTTATCTGAATTCTAACAGTTGCTTTCTGAACCTGAAATCCTCAACACCAAAAATATATGGAAAAGGATACAGTTTTAGCTACATAATGATGTTGCATACTCGCGGATATGAGCATTTGTAAGGGGCAAGTCCTGCCTGATGATGGTTACTGTCGTTACTGATTTCCTGGAGTCACACAGAGCTTATGATTAGGATGTGGTTCTTTCCAGTGGTGGATAACATCTTTGCTCTGAGTATGTTAAGCACACACATGCAGATATGTTTCTCACAGCTGAATGAATTGCATTAACTATGTTCACTGCAGGATATCATCCACAAACCAAGCAACAAGGGCTAAAGCAGTAGCCAATATGCATTTTACAATACTAAATTAGATAAAACATAAATTAAGAAATTACAGAAATGGATACATAAAAGACAAAAGATGCATTAGGATAATTAAAACCTCAAGATTGTTGCGACAGGATGGTATTACTACTTAAGGCAAATATAACCTTGATAACTTCTCATACACTATTCTTAATATGGTCATCTCTGATATCTTGGCTTATTCCCAAAGCATGTGTGTCTTTATTTAGTAAAAAGTCTGAAGACTAGTATGTGCTGCTCCCTCAGTGATTTTGTGAGACTGGTCAAGCACTTTAATCTGTCTTTATATCACACCGATACCTCACATGTGAAATTAAGATAATAATAGAATAAAATTTGTTGATGTCTGATTAGGAATCAATTATAAGACATATATATATATATATATATATATACACACACACACACACACACACATATATAACTTGAAAAATACTTGTGTGGCATGATAAATTACTTTCTTAGTCATTGACCTTTGCACTGAATTCTACATTACTTCTATGGATAAACACGGAACTTCTGGGGGATGTCAGAGATTTCCAAGTTGCAGTCTTAAGACCCTTGATGTAAGGCTCTTTTCAGTTCTGAATGTCAACACTATTTCCCTAGTAATAGCTGAATGCCATTGCATTTCCTCCACCGATCTTGAAGTTGATGAAGAAAAGGAGCAGGGAGAATGTTGTGATCACAATGATGCATCTACACAGATGCCAAAAGATACTAGTACACTAGCAGTTGTATTCTTCACCACCAGGTGCACACAGTTTATAAATCAGTGGAATATAACTTTAAATGAATTAGAAGGTAATAGTTTGCTGAACTCTCAGCATTAATTATGCATAGTAAATTATGGTAGGTTTATGGTGGGGGACAATTCTGTATTCTGTCAATCATGTTTTAAATAAATGCTGATTGGCCAGACAGGAAGTATAGGCAGGAAAACCAGATAGGAAGTAGAGGTGAGAACAGGAGAATTCTGGGAAGCAGGAAGCTTCTCTGCATTCCTGCGCAGACCACCGAAGAGGCAACATGTGATGAGAAAGGTACCGGCCATGTGGCTAACATAGATAAAGACAATAGGTTAATATATGTTACAAGAGCTAGTAAAAAGCCTGAAGTAATGGGCCAGTTTATAATCTTATGGAGACCTCTGTGTGATTTTCTTTGAGGCTTGCAGGCTGTGGGGTACCAGGCAGGACAGAAACACCAACAAGCAGGCCCTCTTGTTACAGGTATAACACACATAAATAAAGTTCTTTAGTGATTTTTAAAAGTAAAAAGATGAGGCTGTGAATGAAACACACATATTTTCCTGAAGATAAAGATCATATTGCTGAAGACACTACATATTTTTTCCTTAAAATGTAGAGGACCAAGTTGGTATTTATTGAGTAATGTCATCCCTACTGAATAGCATTCATGATACTAGATGATGCTATGCATGCTACCTGGGGAAAAACTGATCATTCTCACCCAGATACAAACCCCATGAGCTACAGAAGTGACCTACCTGGAATATATACCCAATAGCAGCAAAGTGATACGAATATTATGGGAGTAACCAACCAGCTTTTGATTGGTATTAAGATCTGGTCCATGAGATGGAACCCATTCCTGACACTGCTTAAGTGACCAAGAACATAAAACTAGATAGATCATGAGCCTTAAATGGAAATCTACTACAATTATTTTGCTAAATAAACAGCAATAAAATGGATCCCAATGGCCAATTACTATCTCATTAATTAGCATGTTGCTGAACCCTCCTCAAAGAAGTTTCCTTTTGCAGTAGATAGTAATTAACTCAAGGCAAAATTCCCACGCAAAGGGAAAGTGATCACCAAGTCTCACCCCAAATTAAGAAACCATTTGCAATTGATAATTACTGGAAATAATTTCCATTGGATTAACATTGGTATATAAGCCATACCTCAGGGCAGATCACATGCTCAGGATTTGTTGAACAAATTTGTTGACAAAGTAGAATCCATGGTTTTGTTTTGTTGTTGTTTTTCACCTTATTTTCAGTGTGGAGTGTGTGTGTGTGTGTGTGTGTGTGTGTGTGTGTGTGTGCGTTTGTATTGCTTTTGAGAGAGACAGAGACAGAGAGAGAATATGAAGTTTAGAGTGTGGAGAGAGAGAAGAGGGGAATAAGAAGTTGGGGGAGGGGAAAGAATATAGAATAAAAAATAAAGTTTAGAAAATAAGGATAAAAGGGTAAGGGTATACTCTAAGTCAGAATTTTATAAACTGGAACCTTAAGATAATGTCATTGTAAATAGTGGAATTGTGTTTTAAAATTTTTAACTTCTCTGTCCCATGAGCTACTAGATCAGAAATGGCAGTTTGGGGCATCAAGATATGTAACATGAGGGTCCTGCTCGTTGGGGTTACTGTCCCGCCCAGTACCCCACAGCCGGCATGCCCCAAAGAAAACCACACAGAGAGTCTACATTAAGTTATACACTGATTGGCCCATTAGCTCAGTCTTCCTACCAGCTCCCATAACTTATATTAACCCATTGTTCCCATCCATGCCAGGCACATGGCCGGTACCTTTGCTCAGCTGGTACAGGGACACATGCTGCTTCCTAGGAGATCTGCGCAGGAATGCCAGGGAAGCTTCCTGCTTCCCAGACTTTATCCTAGCCCTGCCTCTACTTCCTGTCTGGTTGACCCGCCTATACTTCCAGCCTGGCCAATCAGCATTTATTTAAAACATGATTGACAGGATACAGAATTGTCCTGCACCAAAGATGTGAATTTCAAATGAATTTTTCTGGCTTAAACTTATGCATAGTAAGCTATGACTCTTTCACTATAATAAGAGAACTTCCATACTTTCCACAGTGTGCAAATCATTGATAGTTATAGATTATTTGGGGCATTTTTTTCTTTCAACATCCCTAATGTGTAACCCCATTTTATACCCATAAGAAAATGACAATTTCTATCCTAAACTTAGCCTTTCATATTTTAGGACAAGTTCTTGTCACCATCACCTCTTTCCCCAAATGCTTGTGTACCTTTCATTCAGATCATATACACTTCATGGTAGTTATACAGCACAATGATACATTGTCTGAAGGAAAAAGGAGGAAGGACTCAGAAGTCTGGGAAACCATTTTTCATAGATTTACTCATATTTTATTTGATGTTATTTTTCAAAGAAAACACTTTAAAATAAAATACAGTTACATGTGACAGTGAGAGGAACTAGAAGGAATAAAGGGAGGGTAAAATGGCAATCAGGATTTATTATATGAGAAAACAATCTATTTTAAATAAAAAGTAAAACAATAACAAAGAAACAATGACATCATTTCCTCCCTCTATTCTCTCTCATTCCTTTCTCTCCTTTACCTTGTCTCACACACAAGTGTGTGTATAACCAGTTGAGTCCATATGGTGTTGCTCTATGTATATTTAGGGGAAATGAGCATTTTTAGAATTAGAAAACCATTTAAGGCACTCATCTCAAAGGAAAACTAATTATCTCTCAGGCATTTTCAGTTTTAGCTCTTCATCTGGAGGGCCAATATGATTTTTCATTCATGCTGACACATCAGTTAGTCAATCTTGAAGCAGACTACCTTGTTCTCTGACTCCTCCAATCCTTCCCTACATCTTTATTGATGTTCCTTTAGACTTTGTTTCAAGGACTTTGTTGTAGCAGTATCAGCTAGGGCTGAACAATGCCACAGTCAGTTATCTTGACATTTTGACTAGTTGGGTTTTCTGGAATGATTGCGTGAGAATGGCTCCATAGGCTTATGTATTTGAATAGTTGGTAGAAATGTTGGGAAGAATTAGGCTATATGGCCTTATTGGAGAAGGTGTGTAACTAAGGTCTCTGAGATTCATAGCATTCAATCTTTCTCACTGCCTCCACATTGCAGACAATGGTGTGAATTCTCCGCTGTTCCAGCTGCCAGGACTTTGCCATCACAGACTTGAACTCTCTGAAATTGTAAGCCTAAATTAAGCACTTTGTTTTATACTTGGCTTTGGTCACAGTGTTTTATCACATCAATAGAAAAGTAACACAAACAATAAGACCATTGAATATTTTCTTCCCTTTGCAGCTAACGTAGAACCTCCCAGTGTTATAAAAGCTACACCCAGTAGAAAACACTTTGGAATAAAATACAGCTTAATTCCTTTGAGTCCTGTGTCTGATGTCAGTGGTGTATTCATTAATAGAAGCTTACATTCATCTTTTGGGTTGCAGTAGCAATAGCCTATGCTGTTTAGGAAATTGTCTGGGCTCTCCTGATGAATAACTCAAAAGGTTTCTCATGCCTGGTGTGTTTTTTGTTAAATGGTCTATGATTCTTGGTGAAAATATTATCACATCCAGTGGCATAATTTCACTAAAACTGTATATGCACACACAGAGAGATACATGTTCACACACACACACAAACTCATACACAATGCAATCATATGTACTTCCTCATATATTACATGTAATTTTAGGTAAATACAAAACAATATGATTCTTTATGGCTTATTAAATCATCCTTAATACTATTTATCCTCCTTCCCTACCTCTTTTCCTCTCCTTCTGTATTGACTTTCCTCTGGCCTCCTGAAAGAAATTACTCCATTTAAAAAGAATTATGAATATGGCTGTTTTGCCTGCATGCATGTCTGTATGCATATGTATGAATTGCCTGTGGAGGCAGAAGAGGACATCTAATTCTGGAACTAGAGTGACACATATTTGTTAGCCACCAAGTCAGTGCTGGAACTTGGAACTTGAATGTGGGTCCTCTGGAAGAACAGTCATCTCTTCAACCCAGGAATACTGTTGTGGTTTGAATTAAAATGCACCCCCCAAGATCCACAAGGAGTCACACTATTAGCAGATATGGTCTTGTTGGCGTAGCTTTGTGACTTTGTTGGAGGAAAAGTGTCACTAGAAGGAGACTGATTTCTCAGATGCTCAAGCCAGACCCAATGACCCACTCTCTTCCTGCTGCCTGCCAATCTGGATGTAGGACTCTCAGCTACCTCCCCAGCACCATGATTAGACCTCTGAACTGTAAACCAGCCTTAATTAAATATTTCATTATAAAAGTCACCGTGGTCATGCTGTCTCTTCACAGCAATAGAAACCCTAACTAAAATAGGTACTGATCTTGATGAACATGATTTTGTACCCTGGATATGCTATCCAAAGCATTGACACTGTGCTCCATTGCAAATCTAATAGCTCTCAGAATTTTGCTCAGTTTTCTGGAATAAACTTCTGTCTTTTGTGTTTCTTACCACTACATTCTATCTTAAGGAGTACAGATTATTTTTAAGATAAGATAGGAGTGAGTGTTTTAGATTGTCTGACCAAGTAAATGAGCACCTTTGTTTTTTTCAGTCCTATAATTACAGTTTGTGAATGGTGCCCAGGGCTATGTATGCTCTTTTATCAAATGCAATACGTGGCATATTCTTATTGATGTTATTGCTACAAAAATCTATAAAAATAACAATCACAACTATCCACGCTGTACTTTCACAACTATTTCTATTTTTTTTCTAACCTAAGGTTAGGCATTTATATTTCTAAAATTTAATTCTGGTGGGTTTAGCTATTTTCTCAAGACATTGTATAATTACCTTTTAAAAATATACTGTGATTCTACTACACAGTAAAATCCTACTACTCAGGGCAAGTCTACTTAATATTATTATTCAAGTAACTGAGAACATCCAAAGGGATAATAGAAACGTATTGACACTACAGAAATTTCTACGAGATTTCCAGGGGTGCACAGAATGTACATAGGGAAAATTCAATGAGCTAGATTATACTCCTCCAATTCTGCCATGTGGCAATATACAGATTAATAAAAATGGGTTAAATCAAGATGTGAGAATTAACCAATAAGAGGCTAGAGCAAATGGGCCAAGCAGTGTTTTAATTAATACAATTTCTGCATGGTTATTTTGGGGCTAAGCTATCCAGGTGGCTGGGATAAATAAGCAGCCCCTCATGCAACACACTTCATATGTGTATACTATCCCAGAAATTGTTAAGTGTCTTCATGAGCTCCTTTATAGGTTTCGCTGGGTTCATTTACTCCTAGAAAGTTAAAGGAAGACTAAAGTTTATTATTTATCATGAAAGGTAAATGTTTTTGAGGTAAGGTCAATTCAGTTCTTTGAGTTCAATGGGAGAAAGGGGACTCTATTTCTTCAATTATCAGAAATTACAAAATGATTGGCTTTGGATGGTCCTAATCCTTCTGTGACTACTCATGTTTACTCATGACTCCACAGGACAAGCAAATCTAAGTTAATACAGCTTGATGTTTTCTTTTTTCTTTCTTTCTTTCACTCATTATTTCTATAATATCAAGGACATTTCTTTTGTGAATGAAAGGAAGGAAGGAACGAAGGAAGGAACGAAGGAAAGAAGGAAGTAAGGAAAAGAAAGGGAAGGTGGGCAAGAGGGCACAGCACCAGATTCTCATTGTTTACTAATTTGTCTTTCATCATTCCATTCACAAGTCAACGACACCTCGTGTGTGCTCATGAAGAGGGGAGGCACAAACACTTTGGGATGAGAGCCTGATTTTCGACTCAAGTACATCATGTAAAGACTAGGAAAGCAGGCCTTATAAGCAGAGAGCTCAACAGACCCTTTAGCTACTGAAGTGTATTCTAGATTTGAAGGTTGAAGTTCTGATATATTTTCCCTGGTTCACTTAGCTGTATCATCTAAACTTGATGAAAATGACCTTAGAATGGCAGTCATTTTCTTGAAAATATTAGGAAGTGTCAGAAAGCAACAGAGAATAGTAGGGAGGCAAGCACTTAGTAGGATGGACTATCATCGTGACACTGGGTTGGGGATGTAAAAGGAGAGTTGATGGGCAGAATCCAAGGCAATTACAAACAATCTCTCTTCTTCCAGGTTCAGAAGTCTAAAAACCCCTTCACACCAGACTAAGGATGCCAGGAAAAATCAATAAGCTATTGAATCGAGTTCTCTGGGGGAGAACACAGTGTATTTTGTAATTTCAAAATAGCTCTTTTATTAGAGAGCTGAAGAGAGGATAGCAGACATTACATTTCTATGAAATATAAGTCAGGCAACATTCATATCTTTTTTAAAATTAATAGAGTTTCAATCTTTTTTTATTTGGGCAATAGATTGAGTTGTGTTGCCTGCTAACTCTGTTTTCATTTTGATTTAATAAGTGCTTATTAAGAACATTTTTTTCCTAACTGTGTCACTGAAACCTTTCTCTGTCCTCTGGACACTGCATTAAGTATAAAATGGATTGCAACAAAGCAACATAAATAGATCCTTACTTTTCCTAAGTGAATCAGATGTGTATAAAAAATAAATGTAGTGTCAGGCATGACGAGTAGAGGAAGGGTTGTTCCTGCTCAGGTTTAGTTGTCAAAATCCATAGTATATAGGCTGACAGCTTTTGAAATACACAAACTGTTTCTCTCTCTCTCCTGTTTCCATAGTAACAGAGTGCACAAAGCCTTAGTTTTTTCATGTAGAGAGAAAAATATGGGAATGGAGTTCGGAATTGTCTGGAACAAAGGAAAAATAAAGACAACAGAAAATTAAACATCTGTAGTCTTCAGGAGACTCATTCATGGCTCCTTGAGGTTTTTACTCCAAGTATGTATTTAAAGGCAGCTTGGGTTGCTTACAAGTCTTTGCTCAGGGCCTGAATAGTTGGCACATTGCTGCCACCTTTGGCAAGCCACAGGCAGCAGTGCACACAGCTCCTGGTCACCACCTTGATTTTGAGAAGTTTCATTAAGATGGGCTCTGTAAGTTATTCCTGCTATCTGCTTCCTTGATCAGCTATTGCCTCTTTAGCCCACCAGGTTCACTGTTAAGACCTCTGCTCTTAACAGTCTCAAGATCTCTCAGTTCACTGACTTAAAAGTTCAGTGACAGTATTCTAAATCTAACCAATACTAGAAAGCTGTGGCATAATTTTAAAGGAAGACTGTCATGATACTGGACAGTGAGACAGGCCATGCATTCCTATGCTGGTCTGCCCTTCATGGGAGATTCTCTCAGGCAGCAGTTAGTCAGTCAGTTGGCAAGCATCTTGAATCAGGGCATCATTTACTGCCTGTATAGCTTTTTAGAGGTGTCTGTCTCTACTAATTCATAACCATTTCTCTGAGTTTGCCTGAAATGTCATCTTTCACGGAGCTAGACACATATATGAAAACATACAGCCAATGAAATAAGTACTTTATTAAATAAACCATATAGGTAGAAGAAAAGAAATATTGGACTTACGAGTTGGCTCAATACGTGAAAATTAGTTTCACCAAGTTTGAGGACCTGAGTTCAATCGCCAGAACCAAGATCAGAAAGAGAGGACTGACTCCTGTAGGGTGTCCTCTGACCACCGCACATGTGCTATGACTATGCATTTATGACCATACATTCTTACATTCTCTCTCTCTCTCTCTCTCTCTCTCTCTCTCTCTCTCTCTCTCTCTCTTTCTTCTCCCCCTCACACACACAGATGGCAACCACTGAATAATTTTTAAAAATATAATTTAATCAGGAATGCATTTTCCTTTTAAAAAAGAGAATTCCTTTTTGGGTTTTATCTTAAAATGGAGTGAGTGTAGGAACCTTGGGAAAAAAGCAGGGGAGGTGCCAATCACCATCTCCTAGCTCCTCTTAGTTCTAGGTCTCGGAGTATGGTGCATTGTAAACTCTCGTCAGTTGGCAATGATTTTAATAGAGGCAATGGTGTGCCTTGTGCTTACTCAGAGACCCCTTAATGAGAAAGTCTATCTATATTTACCTGTCTATTTAGAAATGAGTCCTGCCAAGATGCAGCCAAGTCATGTATACCAGGAATCTGAATTAGTTTTGCTTGAGTAATACTGGAGCAAGAAGCAAATTGCTGATCTTCCCTAGGGCCCAAAAGTGCATATATTCCTGTAAGCAGGAATTTTAACCAATGCTCCTAGATCTTGGCATTTTGTTCAGAATTCCCAGGGGGATACTTTTAAATGCAGGACATGCCCTAAATACATAATGACGAGATGAACTAGATTACATTGGATGAAGCCATTACTCTCTGTTAGTAAATAATAAACCTTTTAAAGACGCATGTGATTGAAAGCATATTTAAACCAATAGACTCCAATGATTCCTGTGGGGCTTTTTGGTTTGATTAGAAAAATAAATAAAACATGTTTTTCAAAATTGCCAAACCATACATCAGCATACTAGTCCACAAAGAAAATTACTGGGTTAAGAAAAATCATAGTTAGAACCAATGAGAAACATCTCAAAATACAAATCCTTCTTATCCGGCAGAACTTGGAATGAGAATTTCAGATATTTTCAGGTTTTATAATATTGAAGTTCTGTTCTTTGGTTTTGTCAAATAAATGTTTGCTCAGATGGGCATTAACCACATGAATCATTCTTTAAGTACCGTTTAGTAGCACCCTTTGTTGTTTCTCTTGTGATAACTTCACACAAGGTAAGAAAAAAAGCTTATCTATTGGTTAACCACTCATTTTTCAATATTTGAAATTGTGATTTATAGTTTGGATTAAAAGAAAGACCACATCTCTCTTTCCTGTATATTATCATAGAGCATCTGCAGCTCAGAGGTCAGTAGCTCTGATTGTCTAGAAGTTTCACGCACATAGAGTAGGCCTGTGATGATAGAGTATCCATCAACCCAATGGCAGGCAATTGATGATATCTAAGGAGAAAAAATACATATAATCCCCAAAACAGGAAGCTGAAGTAATATGCTGTGGATTTTGACAATCTATAAAGAATTTTCTAGGAAATTTTCAGACTGAAGGACATGTTCTGCATATATAATTTGATGAACTAGACTCAACTGGATAAATCACTACTATCTGTCTGTCGCAAGGTGAGCCAGGCTGCTTGTTCATCCCAGCCACCCGACTAGCTTAGCCCCAAACTAATCTAATACACAGAAACTGTATTAATTAAAACACTGCTTGACCCATTAGCTCTAGCTTCTTATTGGCTATTAATATAATATAATATTAATTTAACCCATTTCTATTAATCTGTGTATCACCACGTGGCAGTGGCTTACCAGGCAATATTCCCGACTTCTGTCTCCACTCAATCTATGGGGTCTCTCTGACTCTTTCCCTCTCCCAGCATTCACTTCTGTCTTCCCCGCCTTCCTATGTTCTGTCCTATCAACAGGCCAAGGCAGTTTCTTTATTCATTAACCAAGAAAAGCAACACACAGAGGGGACTCCCACATCATCAGTCTGTAAATAATAGTTATTTTAAAATTAATATGATGGAAATATGTTTAATTTAGTAGACTATGAGAAAAGGGGCAATTCTGAAATACTTTGTCTTGGCTACTTAATAATGTATGATTGTAGTGTAAGCTACTCAATTCTGGCTATATGGACAGCACATCCCAGTGAACATGTTCTACTTAATTCTTTCCTGCCTGTTCTAGTTTTCAAAACATTCTTCCTGGAATTTTCTCTGATTTTCCTTTGTATTTTACAGTTTCAGGCTCCTCATTCCCTAGAGCCCACAAGATGCTCCTTCTCTTTGCTTCCATGAGGACATTCTTTTTAGACTCTCTCAGTGTTAGTGAACTTGCTTCAGATTTCCTAGTGGATCTCAAAGTACAGAAATGAGTTCCTCTCAGCTCAGGCAATTCCAAGCAAGAGAAGGGTTCTTTCTACATTTTGCTATTCTCCTAGATGTATTTTCTTCACTGATCGACATGTTTCCTTGAGGGATGCCAGAAAGGGAGAGAAAAAGTCAAAACTTAAAGCTCTCAGAACATGAGGAATCCTTGAGCCAGAGCTACTAGCCTCGCCTAGGTTTGCTTGTCCTTGGTTGCCTCTACTAGGCTCTCAATACATCGTGCTTGGGCTCAGAGACAATAGAGGGCAGATATGGTAAATTTACCACTTTGGGGGCCTCATTCTCAGTTCTTATTTTTATCTCCCATTTTTATACTACTGTTTTCTGTCTAGAATTCAGAGATACCTACTAAATCCTCAGTATGCTATGTAAGTCACAGAAACCCATGCCCTTGCTTCTTCCCTCTGCTTGTACCTGCTCTGCTATGAATGGAGCCTCTTTTGAGCTGAGCAGCAGTCTGTGACCTTACATTAGGGGTCTTCTTGCTTTTCCTGTATTTTCTCCTATCTTGCCTTGCATATCTTTCTTCAGGGGTCATGTTAATTCTTATAGCCATACTCTACATTTGAATCTCATAGCAGGTTTGGCTGTATCCTGCAGGATTAAGGCCCATATTTTCAATTGCTCACTGAACCTTTGTACCTGGATAGCTCACTGTAACCATCACATGACTCATAAAATACAAATGTTTTTATCTCCCCATAATCTCATTTCCTGGTCTTCTCTTTCTGCTGTGAATGTAATGATGCTTTTGTTGTATCACTATGATATGTCATCTTCAACACTGTTTTTCATTTTGTGAATTTAACAAGTCATCAAGCACCAGTTATTTTCATTTCTAAATTTTTTACTTACCCATTCAATTCAGTTTTACTGAATATTACTGCAAGCCCTGGTTATGGAAAGTTCTTATCATAGTATTGATGGTGCTACTGTACTGCTACCTCATCCACCGGTATCATCACCACATTATCGTTCACTCAATATTGAATACAATATCTTCTATGTACTTGAAGAATAGATTCTAACCACAGCCTTTGGAGGCAGGACTTGAGATTGCCAATGGACACACAATTGAAGCTTGGTTCCATTTGTTTTTGTTCAATACACACACTGTATATATCTTCCTGCCTAACAGCAAAGACTAATGCCAAGCTTTGTGGCAAGTTACAAAATTTGCTGGGATCTGGATGCAGAATTTTCGAGTCTCTTTCCAAAGCATGCAGTGTGTTCACGAGCTCTACTATACCATCTCTAACTCTTAAAAAGCTGTTCTGAAGCAATATAAGTAGGAAAGAGAAAATGACTTTGGACCTCTGTTCTGTGATCTCCATTCATTTGACCTTCCATAAATCTTTTCAGAAAGCCAACACCAAAATAATCTCATTAAAGGGTTCCTCAAACTATGTGATTTTGCTGTTCAGGGAATTTCCCTAACTTCATATTTTCTTTTCTGATTTTAAAATTTTTGATAATTTGATCTCAACAAATAGTTGTCATTTGTCTCACAATCTGCCCAAATAGAATAATTCACTATTCCATGATATTAATGATTTTGTTTATTTATTTATTGGTATTCTTTGTTTTCATATTATTGCCCAATGTTTCTGTCCTCGTCTACAGGTGAACTTCCATAGAATAAATGTTTAGCACTTCACCAGACAGGTCTTCTCCAATCTCTCTTCAAACCTTTGTATTTCTCCTACATTTATGTCATTGCAACCATAATACATCATAAGAAGAAATTGTATTTCATTTTTTTCTACAGAGGTGGCTTGTTTGTATACTCTCGTGTTTTTGAACTCCTACGATAGCCAGCATAATGCTGTCAATATTATATCTGAAAAGACCTTTTGAGCTCTATTAAACCAAATGTCAGACTTTGAGTAACGGCAGTGCAGTGACCTGTGAAACATTTATTGTATACTGCAGAGTTGGTAGATCATCCACCCTTCCTGCTCATGCCTTAGTAGAACCCCCAAACAAAGCAGAAAGGTAGGTGTTTGCCTACTTCCATGTGGCAGTAGAAGCAGACTCCCATGTCAATAATTTAGTGAACATAAAGTGATGAGATCGAAATGGCATTGCCTAAATTTTCATTTCCAATTTATCTGGTGATTATTTTTTGGGTTATTATATTTTGGGCAATGTTGTGGTACTTTGACCATAGAACAATAGGAAGACAGAGAAAATACAAAATATCCAGTCAAACTACTGCTGTGTTCATTTAATATTAGCAGTTAGTTGGAGGATCCCACCACTATAAAATAAACCATGCCTGTTTCTTAAAACCAAACGTTTATATGATTTTACTTTTTAAAATTTATCTAATAAAAATAGTACAAGGTAAATATAAAAAATCTAACCTCATTAAAGCATTTAAAGTACCTTACTAGCTAATAATGTAATTAAGAGTTTAGATATTTTATTCATTAAATTAATTATTCAAATTATGTGACTATTGTTTTGGTTTGTTTTTCAAAACAGGGTTTCTTTATGCAATAGCCATGGCTGTCCTGGAACTCACTTTGTAGACTAGGCTGGACTCGAACTCACAGAGATCCACCTGCCTCTGCCTCCCCCGAGTGCCCAAATCTGAATTCATATCATTAGGTTATCATATGGTTCAATTTTTTACTTCCTCTATCAATACTGTCATCACACAGTATAATAGAGCTTATAAATGTATACAATCTTTTAGTAGCTTCTATTAGAACTGCAACTTAGGTGATTTCTCTGTCTTAGTATGGAAATACTAGGTTAAATAGAAATCTTTCTGTGTCTCTGAACTAAGATAAATTTCTAGAAGTGCTTATTTACAGCTTTTGAGGTTCTACTGCTCCTAAGAACACCTTGTTTCACTAAGTCACTCCAGTGAGTAACTTCTTTGTTTTTACTTATTGAGCTGGAATTTCAAAGGTACAAGTTTTACTGAAGACATTATTTCTTCTTGCTTAATAGGTTGTGAACCATATCGTAGTCATGCCAACTTTGAAAGATTATTTTGACACTAATTCTGCAACGGACAGTTTAGGCAGAAACTATTTTTAAAACACCTTTCCATGGATGTAAAAATTATATTTTTAACATAATTCTTAGTCCAGAAGTAAAGCTATCAGGTCTCACATTGAAGCTTTTTATGGCTCTTAGTGCAAGTCACTATACTGCTTTAAAAGAACCTATCACTAATATCCATTCTCCCCAAACTATGCTGCAGTGTTGGCCTAATTGTGGCCACTTGGAGTTTCCATTGGTGAGTGAACTATAAGGAAGGTTTAATAGAAGGTTTGTTAATATTACTTTTTAATTTTTAATGATTAAGACTTGAGTCTTTTCAAGTTGCTAATTGTCCAGTTTTTATGAATTTCATCACTACTATCAAAACATGGTGTGAGTACACCAAGAATTTTTTTCTGCTGTGGATCTGGGTTTTCACAGACTACTACTATTGCACTGAGCTAGAAGAGGGCTTTGAAATGAATTATTAACAAATTTTATCACATGCTATGTCATAGTTTATAAAACATTTAATTAGCACACAATTTGATCTTTCAACAATGCTTGGGATAGCAAAATACAATAACTCATCTTTAAAGGTAAGGGGCATTTGTAGTAAGGTTCAGGTGGTTAGTAGCAGAGCTGCTGCAGGGCATCTGTGTACAATGAGAGAATCAAAGCTAGATCCACATTTACACTTAAATGCTCAGGTGGTCAGCAGCCATCCTTTCCTTTCTATAGCAATTGTGTTCAGCACCTGGGCCCAGGGAGCACTGGCATTTCTGGAAGCTCTGAGACAAGCAGCCTTCTGTCATGTGTTCTCTGCATACACTGTCACCTCAGTGCTCTATGAGGCCAGCCTGAAAATACAAACACACTTCGTTGTCAAAACTGGATGTAAACTCATGATGTAGACAAGGCTGACATCAAGCTAGTAATTCCATCCTCCTGCCTTAACCTCCCTACTGATGGAGTTTCAAGCATGAGCTAATATATGAAACATTTTACATACAGAAGTCTTCAATAATGGATTTTCTAAGATCGATAATTATCCCTTTTCTCCAGCTTAATAGAGATATAAACAAATCTTGGCTTTTTTTTAAGTGTAGGAGTCATGGTTGAAAGATTTTCAAAGCACAAACAAAACTGTTAGGTTTCCACATTTCAGGCAGAGAGGAACAGAACTTGTTGCTTCTACAACACTGACACCTGATTATTTCCTCCTATAAACAATTCTATGTAGCTTTAGTATATCCCAAAAGTAAATAAATAAGTAAGGCATTTTGGTAACCTGTTGTGCAGTGTTTTAATGATTCAGGATTCCTCAGCTGAGATGTTAGAGTCTATTTTCTGATGATTAAACAGTAGTGAGAAAATCTTGGCTAAGCAGGATCTTCCACTCTCCTTTCCCCTTCTTTCCATTTCATCTTGTCTTGAGATTGCTTAGTAGATCAGTGGCTTAGTATGCAAGTGTGAGGACCAGAGTTCAGATCCCTAGAACACAAGTAAAAGTGTATCCAAGTGTGATGGTTGCCTGTGAACCCCATGCTCAGGAAACAAGAACAAGGGATCCTTGGGGGATAATCTAGATATCTAGACTAGCTAGAATTAGTAAACTCTGGATCCAATGGAACACCCTGCCTCAGTAACAATGTTGACGAGCAGTCTAGGGAAACACACACATACACAGTCACACACACACACACACACACACAGAGGGAGAGAGAGAGAGAGAGAGAGAGAGAGAGAGAGAGAGAGAGAGTTTCAGAATGATGATACAGATCAGTGCAGAAGACTTGTTCAACCAAAATCTAAGACTTTATCCCTTTCAATTATTAGTCTGGAGTTGTTGCATGTTTTAATTATTTAATTAACAGTTCAATAAAATTAACAACATGTAGATGGTATTATTTAGGCAATCTCATTTGATGAAACGTTGACTTTGAAAGAGCAATGGATCATGACCTTGCTTTAATCGATTAAGACTCCTCTTTCTTGCCATTTCATTTAGTCAGAAGCTATGATTGATATATGAAAATCTAGAATTATAAACTTGTGTACATATGCTTTTAAGCATTTCCAAACTGAAGAACCACTGTTAGAACAGCAATCACTTTACTTCATGCATTTAAACTTTATAGAACTTAATGCTGGCTTAACTTCCTCTAGGGATCCTTAAGGGGTCAGGAAGGCAAGATAAAATCTAAACCTCATAAAGAAAATTCAGTCACTTCTGCATGGGCATGTGCATGGTGGGTGAGGGCAGCAACCTCACTGGTTCCTTTCTCTGAGTGGGCAGGATGCAGACTCTAGGAAGTACCTTAGCAATCCTTGGCATCTCACTCCCCTATGTTTGTAATTTTCAGGAAAAAAAAAGCCACCTAAGAGTCACCGCAAAGGAAAAAAGAACATATTTGCTCTGGGAAAGACGTTCAAGGAGTGTGAAAGTCTTAGGGTCCTTAGCCCATGTCCTTGGAGCCTTTTTAGATCTCTTCTCTCTGCCTGTTCCTCTTTGCCTAGTCATTATTCTCAATTAGAGATTGCCATGCACAGTCATTAGCCATCGAACCAGTTTAGGAATTTGGTCACAGACTTCATCAACACCAGCCTTGAAGGATACGGCATTTGCTGGCTGCACGGCTTCTGAATAAATAAGCTAGCTTGCCTCATAAGTATCATGTTCTCAATTTCAACCAACCTCACTTTTTTTTTCTGGGACTTAGCAACTGATTAGAGTTTCTCTTTTTGCTAATTCAGCTCTCTGAGTAATAAATATTTTATCTTATCAATAAACATGAATTTCTGTGATCTCAGAGATATTAGATCCTTAGTTAGATAGTACATCATAATTGGTTAATCAGAGTGTTTTCTGGCAGTATTTGAGTCAAAGTTATCCTGAATCTCTAGTTAATCTTTGTAATATTCAAGCTGAACAACTTAAAATTCTTAGTTCAAACTACTTACAATCTGTGTTAATCAAAATGCTGTAATTAAATTGGGCATGGACTTATTCGGTAACCGTATTCACTTTGCATTTAAGTTGTATCTACATGAATGTCTGACACTAGTACAGTCTTTAAATATTAATGTGGAAGGGGGGGAAGACATGAAAGGAAAAGCTGAAGCCAAGAGAAAATAAGCGATAGCACGAGACAATTGTAAGATAATCCCTTCAGAAAGTTAGGAAGCAAAAAACAAACAAACAAACAAACAAATAAATAAAATAAAATAAAATAAACTCCCAGCAGCAGTGCCCAGTGCAGAGTAGGAGAATTTACAGACATTGTAAAGCTCCAAGGAGTGAGGAGCCATGCAAGCTCCTGCACAATAAAGATTAGAGTCTCTGGGAATCAGAATTTTTACGGTCTTTCTCTCCCCTCTGCATTTGAGTTTTGTGTTGAAATCATCACTAAGCTACAAAACAGGTTAAAAATGAAACAAAGCCAGACAAATAGAAAATTACATTTCCTTCCTTTTCATGTAACAAAGCAAAACCAAAACCCTCATCATACATCCGAAAGCCTGATTTTGTATCTCTAGCGATCAGGCTCCCTATCATATTGAGATAAACATAATGCCAGATTAATCAATATCGCGAATAATCTGGTTTCGCTCCCCACACAGTGGGGGACAATGGCGTGATCTGTGAAATCTCAAGTGGGTAAGTTGCCAAATAGCCTGGGTATGAAGAAGGAAGGAGAGTGTATAAAAGGCAATGCATGGTGAGTGTCTCTCTCCGCAGCAGATAGAGAAATTATATTTGTTGAGACACTGTACTGTTGAGATTCTGAGAGAGAGAGTATGCCCTCAATTTTGCTTCACTATGCTAGTGTTCATTCAACTGATGAAGTTCTCAACTCAAAGGGCACCATCCACTTTGTTCTAAGTTCCTGCTGGAATGGAAAAGCTGACAAGGGAAAACTTACACAAAGGATATTGTGCTGTTAAAGTTTGTTCAAAGCCACACTTGTCAGATCTCTTTGAAATGAAATTGAAAAGGAAAAACCAATTTTCTTTGAGGACAAAGTTCATCTCATTTGGTGTGCTGCACCTGTCTAATTTTCTTCTCTGAGAAAGAAATCTTGACTAGGAAAATTTGAAAAAATAGTTTATGCCAGTGCAGGTATGTATCATAATGTTTAATTCAGACTGCCGTTGCATTCTGAGGAAAATAAATATGAGTGAATTACTGCCTGGCGGAAGCTGTGCTAAATACCCAGGTTGACTGAAATTATGAGACACCATTATTCTGTCTCCAAAATATCTCTGAAGGGCAGTCATCAGAAGGCTCCTGGAATAAGAGCTCTATAATGTTCTCCTTTGTCAGTGATGTGCAGATGCACAGTGTGATTCCAAGTCCATTATCAAACAGAGAACGACGACGCCTCCCCTGAAGAGGCTTCGGGTAAATGCCTTCCGTGTTTCCAAATCTGAGGAAAAACAGCAGTTTCTATTTTTAGGGTGGTGTGTCTATGAATACTAAAAGTCATGATTGCATTTTAAAATGTCACCAAACAGTGCATTGATAAGTTTTTATTGACAAAAATAAGAGAACATTGTGGATCTGATGTTACAGTTTTCTATGAAGAGGAATCTTAGAAGATTGCAGACCAAGCCAAGATAAAACAACAAAGAAATATGCCATTCAGACTGCAAAGACGTATGGAGCTGTGTTCTCAACTGAGGACTTACCTATTTTAGTCAACAGAAAAGGTAATGATGAAAAACAAACTTGACCTAGTCCTCTAGTTTGTGTCCCAGTGTCTCCTATTTCTCCCTTTGTCTCAGCCTTTGTTTGTGTATAAATCATCTTTGTTAATTCTTTTGTAGGTGCTGGCTACATGTTTACGTGCAAATCTCACAGACTGGCAATAAATGTATGATTCAAAATGAGGAAGCATTTTGCAAATGGACAGGATGAGCAAAATGTTGTCATCAAGTTTAGAGTCTGGGGAGCAGATGATCTTAGCTTTCAGCTGCATCTCCCTGGTACTGCTCAGCCTCTTGGCTTCCTCTCTTCTGAGCTCCAACAGGAAAGGCATTGCCAATCCCTTTTTGTTTGCTGTGTCTGAATGTTGGTTGATCCAGCTAAATTCTTCTGTTTTTTTCTTTTCAGTTTGCTTGTATCTCTGTAGATTGCTTCAAATAGCCTTAGCCTTTGTATAAAATTTAATTCTTTTTAATAGTGTTCACTGTGACATTGAGGAACAAAGACTCACTATTGAAACTTTTAGAAAGCAGCTTAATTCCTTTTAGAACCACTGCTCAAATGATAAACATCCTGAACAGTTAAAGAAAATCTTTTATAGAATGTCAATTATTTAACTAAATGCAAATCAAGCTTACTGATTTTCATCCCATTGTTGTTTGATTATAATTTTTTCATTTTTGAGAATTGTATACACATATACAATGAAATATGATTATATCTACCCCTCCCTTCCCCTCCAAACCCCTGCAAGACCTTTCCACCAGGCCCCCTTCCAAGTCATCTTTTTCTATTTATCTTCTTTTAAAAACTGTCTTTCTCTTTTACCAGTCATGTAAACAAATTTTAGGCAAAGGCCTAAATGAAGACCAACAGCCATGTACGCAATAATAAGAGTGCTTTATTAATTCCACTTGGTGACCCCCCCAAAGAAGGTCACAAGCTCATTTTAAGTAGAGTTAGGGGAATTCCAGAGAGGAGGGTTAATCTGGAGCTGATTGGTAGAGGAAAGATTAGTATGGGGCTGACTGGTGAAGTCCTAATGGTTAGGGACCTTCTAGCAGCAGGGTAGGAAAAACTATCTTTAGCCTGCAGAAGATTGGGGGGCAGCACCTGCTGAGCCAGCAGAAGGGCTCGTAGGAGTGCTTACTCATGGTCACCCATAATTTGTGGTTTCATGAGACCTGCTTGGTCCACTCTGTCCCATTTTAGTGAAGTGAAACTAAGGTCTGGTCTCTGCCAGGGCTCTGGTCGGCTGCCCCCATTCCAGTCTTTTCATTCCCCACCCCCATTGAGTAGTGGGTCATCTTGAATCCTGGAGATGCTTCCTCCAGATCTGCACCTTGAATTTCTGTCTCAGAACCACCAGCTGGACCGTAGAGATCTGTGATGATCACCAGGTCAAACCCGTGGGGCACAGGAAGATGGCGCCTTATCACAGACTGTACACAGCTGAGGCCAGAGTTGTTTCTCCTTGTAGGGAGGAATGAAATTTTTGATCATAAAATTCAGCCAGTAATTCTGGCCTAAAATTGGGCAGAATGGGTGGTGGCCTGACATACATAGTCTCAAATAAGGTCAGGCCTAGGGTATAAGGAGACTTGTGAACCCTGTACAGAACAAAGGGGAGGAGAGACACCCAGTCACTGCCAGTTTCAAGGCTTAATTTAGTAAAGGACTCCTTTTGGATTTGGTTTATCCTTTTTACCTGGCCTGAACTTAGGGAACGATAAACACAATGAAGTTTTCAATTGATCCCCATAGCCTTAATTAGGTGTGTAACCTGAGAGATGAATACAGGTCCATTATCTGAGCCCAAGAACACAAGAAGGCCATACCTCAGGATAATTTCTTCCAGTAGCTTTTTTATGACCATGGCAGCCATATTATGCTTAGATGGGAAAGCCTTAGTCCATTCTGAAAAGGTATCTATACAAACTAGCAAATGCTTATAGCCTTAGAGGCCTGGCTTTACCTCTGCGAAGTCAATCTCCTAATTGGTGCCTCTCTCCCGTGTCCAGTTCTCATGACTCCACTTTTTGCATTGATGAGATACATGTGGGCTTTGGCCTACAGCTTCTGCTGTTTTTGCCTTAAGGTTAAAGACCTTAAGATGTGCTCTTCTTAAAAGGTTCTGTATTTCCCTTTCTCCCAAGTGAGTACTGTGATGTATTTGTCAAACTATTTAAGTAGTAATGTCTGATAGGAGGATGATCCATTCTCCTGCTCCTCCATCGGGGGTCCTGAACCATCCTTCCTCCTTGTGTTTGTGAACAAGTGGATTCTTTGGAGCTCTTGGTTAGTGTAAGCTGGAAATGCCGGCAAAATAGGTGTCAACTGTCTTTGGTGGTATGAAGACCAGGATGACTGCTGTCTGGAAGGCAGCCTCTTTTGCTGTCATATCTGCTGGAGTGTTTCCCCTTGAGATTAGGTCTTTTCCTGCTGGTGTCCAAGGCAGTGTATGACAGGGCAGTGTATGGCCTGTAAGAGGTCTAAAACTCTCCTGTTTGTTGTAACTAGTCTTTCCTTCTGCAGTCAGCAGTCTCATCTCCTTGTAGATGGCACCATGGACATGTATCGTGGCAAACACATACCAGCTATTGGTATAGACATTAAGTCCTTCTCCCTTTCCCAAATGCAGTGCCCTTATTAGAGCTATCAGTTTGGCCCTCTGGGTTGATGTCCCAGGAGGTAGGGCATCTGTCCATATGACGTCTTCCTCAGTTGTAACCACTGTCTCCACATACCTGATACCATCTTTCATGAAGCTACTGCCATCTGTATACCATGATACCTCAGCCCTTGACAAAGGCATGTGCTTGAGGTCTGGTCTGATCCTATGGAGATGGCTCAGGATATCCAGATAACTGTGGAGAGGCTGATCCAGGTCCGGGTCTGGGAGCGGGGTGGCAGGGTTCAAGGCACTGCTGTGGTGGAATTAAGAGAAATGCCTGATACTGAGTCAGTCAGGCAAACATTAGTAAGCATCTATCAGGAGGATGATTAAGGACCCCCTTGATAGCATGGGGGGTGGTGGTCACTTTAAGAGCTTGCCCCAAAGTTAGTTTGTTTGAGTCTTTAACTAGTAAAGTTGTTTCTGCAATTATGCAGAGGCAAGGGGGCCAACAAATAGCCATTGAATCAAGCTTTTTGGACAAGAAGGCTATCAGCCTTTTCCATGGACTCAGGGTTTGCATCAATACCACTTTGGATATTCCCTTCTTCTCATCCACATACATGTAGAAGGGTTTGGTGACATCTGGTAAAGTCAAAGCAGATGCATTCACTACTGCCACCTTAATTTTATTGAAGGCCTTTTTCATCTGTGGGGTCCAATCAAGGGCAGTTTTTCTCCTGTTCATGGCTTCATACAGAGGCCAAGCTAATTCAGCAACCCAGGGATTCAGAGCCTATATAACTCAGCAGACCCTAGAGATTTTCTCAACTCTTGGCAGTGGCTGGGTCTGAAGATCCTTGTATGATATCTTTCCTCACTTTTGACAGTTATCTTTTGTCCCCCTGAGTATGAACCCCAGGTAAGTTACCTCAGTCTGGCCGAGTTGAGCCTTCTTTGCTAATACAAGATACCCCAAGTCTTCCAAAGTTTTAAGCATCCCTTTAGTGGCAGCTTTGCAGGCTTCCATGGTGTCAGCTGCGATCAGGAGGTCTTAATAAGCTGACGTTGGGGGTAGACTTGTCGATATTACCCAAGTCCTTGTGGAGTACTTCATCATAGATGGTAAGAGTTCTTGAATGCTTGGGATAGCCATGTCCAGGTCAACTATCCACTAAATCCATCTTCTGAATCTGTCCATTTGAAAGCAAACCTAGACTGACTGGCTAAAGCCAGTGGCAGACTGAAAAAGACACCCTTTAGGTCCAACACAGTGTAGATGGCCTGTTCTGGAGGCAAGACACTTAGAAGAGTGTAGGGTGTGGGAACTATCGGAGGAATGTCCTCAACCCTTTTATTTACCTCATGAATGTCTTGCACTCGTATATAGTCATTGTAATTGGACTTTTAACTGGCAACAGGGGCATATTTCAGACTGATTGGCAAGGGACCAAAATACCCATGTCTCTAAGGCATTTAATATAAAGAGTAATCCCCTGCTAGGCCTCTTTGGGCATTGGGGTATTGTTCGATATGTGTTGGCATTGCTCCAGGTTTCAGCTGTATTAGAACAAGGCAGGGAGGGCAGTGGGCTGCCAGCTCAGATCCCCAGCCTCTGCCCATGCTTGAGAAGTTTCTTGGAGCAAATTTTGGAACAGGTTTCTATTGTCTCTTTGATTTTGGGGGTCCACAAACAATTTGTATTTCTCCACAAGTGTTGGGACCCATCTTAGTTAATAAGTCTCTTCCAAACAGTGGGCATGGGCACTCAGGGATGACCATAAAAGAATGGGTTACTTGGCTCTTTTTTAGGACAACTGAGCTAGAAATAGTTCATGAGTTCATCACTGTAGCCCCTTATAACCAAGATTGTTTTGGTGATATTTTGCCTAGGGATTGTTTTAGAATGGAGTGTTGTGCTCAAGCATCCATCAGGAAATCTATGGGTTTCCCCTCCACCTTTAGGGTTACTCAAGCCTCTGGGAAGCGCTCTGAGATCAATCCCTTTTAATTATTTAATTTTTTTCAGTTTTAGTACCTTTACTTTTGAGCTCTGTCATTTAGGGCATTTATTTTTCCAGTGACCCAAGTTTCTACAGTAGACACATTGGTCTTTTTGTAGACTAGGCCTATTGTGCAGTCCCTGCTTTAGACCTTTCCTTTTACGTGGTGAGTCTCCAAAGTCAATGCTTGTCTTTTAACTCCTGGGCTGCCTGATACACATAGAAGGACTTTGATGAGGCCCCTGCTCTGTCTGTCTTCTGGGGTCTTCCTATTATTGAATACTATCTCAGCAACTGCAATGAGTTCAGCCAGCCTCTTACCTTTAAAACCTTCTAGTCTCTGCAACTTATGGCAGATCCCTGGTGCTGGCTGGTTGACAAAAACCAGGCTGACTGCACACCAGTTCTCTGATGCTTCAGGATCCAGGGATATATAGGTTGTATAAGGTTCTATTAGCCTTTCTAGGAATACTCCTGGTGTTTCTGCAGGCCGCTGGCATACCTGACTAAATTTGGACAAATGTATAGGCTGTCTAGAGATCCCCCACTAGAGACTTTCAGCCTCTCCCTAGCTTTGTCCAGGCTGACATCCCAATTGGATCACATCATAGGAAACCCAACATTTATGAGGTCCGCATTGGTGGCTGGTCTTCCCTCTGAGCCTGGAACCAATTTCCAAGCTTCTGCTCTGATCTGGTGCCTCTCCTCAGTAGTGAAGAGGACCTGGAGCAGTTGGAAACAATCATTCCATGTGGTCTGGTGAGGGAAAAGAACAGAATCCAACAGGTCAACCAGCCTTGCAGGCGTCTCAGAAAATTTAGGATTTTGTAATTTCTAATTACAAAGAGTGCTAGTGGCAAAGGGCTAATGGACTAGCTGCTGCCTGCCCTTAGCATCAGGTTGGCCTACAGCATGCAATGGAAGAGCCATGGAGTCATCCCTGGCTGGCAGCTCCTCCCTCTGAGAATGTTTCCATTTGTCAGGGGGAAGGGGACTCTTCCACCCCTACCCTTCTGCCCTCCAAGACCTCTCATCCTGGGGTCCCTTGGGGTAAGATGGTAGGATAGAAAAGAACTCTTCCTCCAAGTTTCCTGGAGAAAGAAAGACAGGGTACAAGGGTGCAGTAGGCAGTGATCTGTCCACCTCTTTTCTATAAGAGTATGACCACATTCCAAACACAAACATTTTATAGTAAATCAGCTTTGAATTTTTTTTAAATGAAGAAAACCAATCAGAATTAATATAACATGTTCAAATCTCATACCTCCTTTGGCCTTCTACAACTTACTATACTCCTCCATTCCTATCTCTGCTCCTCTGGTTCATCCAGACATTCTTATTTCAAACAACTTTCTCTTTTCTTTATTTTTTTTTCTTTTCTTTTTTTTTCTTTTTTTTTTACTGCCTTTTTTCCCCAGACAAATGAAAACTTTTATCAAAGTCTGTCTTGCAAATTCCTTTAGTAGTCTAGAATGTTGTATGCCAATAATACTTCAAACAAGAACAGAAACATACATATACCATAGCAGAAATAACTCTACATACAAACCTGTACCAATAAGAAACATCTAAGACTAGCACGAGTTTTTTTCTCTTATCCTAACCAATAATAATTTGTAACCAATCTCTCTAAATGATGACAAAATTTATAACCCATTGACTGTAAATGAACAAAACTACACATTCTTTTTAAACAAAGGGATCATTTTTCTTAGAGAGTGTCAGACAGGACAGGGTTAAGGGGCAGTTACTTGGAGCAAGGACCTTGGTACACAGTGAAGAATCTGGTTCAGGAAGGAAGGGAGCAGGGAGCTCAGCAACTATTCACATGGGCAACTTGCAGAAACAGAGGACCTGCCTGGGAGTTAGTATCCTGCAAAAAAAGAAAACAAAATAAAACAAACAAAAACACTCACAGAAATGAGCTGGAACAAACACAGGAAAAATAAGCCAGGAGCCAGAACTCCTTGGGGAGTTCCATTTTGCAAAGGCACAACCTGTGTTCCTTGTTCAACCAAAGGGACCCTCTGTCCCAGTTTGACCAATGGGACCCAACTGTTCATACCAAGTGAGTCTAAGACATCTCTTGGCACCCATGTGGTACAGGAGCCACTAGCGCATCTGCCAGGCAAACCCTGGCCTCCAGATTCAGTTAGCTCAAGCCTCCAAGAGGGGGGAAAAACATAGACCACGGAACAAGGAACAGAACAGACCAAGACAAAGAAAGCTCACTTTACTTACCAGCCAGCAGGATTATCAGACACTCAACATGCTGGGAGGGGCTCTGTGGGGGCCTTTCCAATGCACCAATTGTTAGGGTCCTAGAGAAGCCCCCAAAGTAGACCAACAACCACATATGCAATAACAAGAGTGCTTTATTAATTTCAACATTGGGTGGCACTTGGCGACTCTCAAAGAAGGTCACAAGCTCCTTTTAAGTGGAGTTAGGGGAATTCCAGAGAGAAGGGATTAATCTGGGGCTGATTGGTGGAGGAAAGATTTGTATGGGTGCTGACTGGTAAAGTCATAATGGTTAGGGACCTTCTAGGGACAGGGTAGGTAAAACTATCTTTAGCCCACAGAAGTCTAGGGGGTGACTACTGAGCTAGCAGAGGGGCTTTGGGAGCCTGCTGAACTAGAAATTGGGCTTGTGGGGGTTCTTGTTGATGGTCACTCCTAAATTGTGGTTTTCGTGAGACGTGCTTGGTGAGCTCTGTCCCATTCTAGTGAAGTGAAAATAAGGTCTGGTCTCTGTCGGGGTTCTAGTCTGCTGACATCCCTTCTAGCCTTTTTATAAATATATTTTTATTTAGTGAAAAAAATCTTCAGAAATTTACTGTCTGGATATAACTTAAAAGTGGCAGGTTGTTTGTGTTCAGTGTGTGTTAGAAACACAATGTACCATGTGCTTATATTGTTTTACTGCCTGTGTGTTACAGTCGGAACCCTCAGCACATCTTTACCTGACATGAACAGCCTGTTTCTCTTAGTACCTGTTTATGTGCTAAGGATTTGCGGGCTTTGCCTCTTGATAGCACCCTTTGCTTTTCCCTTTAGAGTGTCCAGAACGCTAATATCATGCTGCAAGAATCGTTATTTCCTTCACCATAAGCTCTTTTTTTATGACCCATGGCCCTCAGACATGATAAATGAAACACCTGCTTTGTAAGATCCAACAGCTTGCTGATATTGTAGCTTACATGCTTGCTTCACTAGTAAAGTTTTGCCTTGTAGTTTTTACACCTTTATACCAAGGTAGGTCTTAAGGAATTTCCATGAAAACATCAGCTAAAATGAAGTGGCTGTATTTTACAACCTCATTCCCTAACCTACCCAGTGCTTACTCTTTGTCCTTTTGGTTCTGGAGCATAATTTGTGTCTAAATATGTACTCATGTTTGTGGCCGAAGACACATTACTGGAAGAAGAGCCTGTCTTCTGCCAAACTCCTCAACTCACCCACATATCCAAACAATCTAGCTCCCACTGAGGGTTTAAAGCAGCACTATGAAAACTACAAAGAGACAGGAATCAAAGAGCCCCTACTGTCAAGAGGAGAGAGGGCTGTTTGTTGTCTAGAGGACTTTCACGTCAGTAGCTTTTTCACTATGTTATGCAAGAGCCAAGAAAAGTCAGGTAAATACTTATTGTTAGAGACTTCTCAAAACAGGAACATCTTCATAAATCTAAAGTCTTTCATCAAATCTGGAGTGTCGAAATATTAAAAATGGAGAGTAAATCAAAGAACCTAAAAATTAAGTGAGTCCAACAAAGATGAGTTTACCCAAAAGCCTGGAAGTTTGACAGAGTAAGTGGATAAGTTCCTTGTCAGATCTGTATACTTCAAGGGGTGAGTTAGCACTCAGAATGCACAAGATATTATTCCACTTATATATTTTTTAAAGAATCAATGGAGGTTGTGTATTAAAAGTAGTTTAAGCTGGTTAAGGTAGCTCATGCCTGTAATACTAATATCCAGGAGGTTATGATAAAAAGTTCACTGTGAGTTTGAGACCAGTCTAATATACAGAGTAAACTTCAGGTCATTTGGGTTAAAGCAAGACCCTACCTCAAGAAAACAGAGAGAGAAAAAGAGAGGGAGGGAGGGAGAGAGAGAGAGAGAGAGAGAGAGAGAGAGAGAGAGGAAGAAGAGGAGGAGGAAGAGGAGGAGGAGGAGGAGGAAGAGGAAGAGGAAGAGGAAGAAAACAGGAAAAAGAAAGGTGCTAGAATCTAAATGGAAACATTGTGTTCCCAAAGCTGCAGGCTTCAGAACAACCACATTTCAAAACATAGTCAATTTTGTTCTTGCTGTTTTATTCTGTGAGACATAGTCTTATGCAGCTCATACCAATGTCAAATTTGTTTTGTAACCAACAATGACTTTGAACTCCTGATTCTCCTTTGTGATTGCTAGGACAAAAGGTTGCTCCAAGAAATCAAGCTGCAGTTTATTTTTTGTGGCTCAACTATGATTAGTTTTTAAGCTTTGGGAGGGTTACAAGAGAGAAGTACATTCTCTCCTTCCTATTGTTGCTCCCACCGATCTGTCTCAGGTCACTATCCACATACTTCAATAACTGTTTACAATGATCTCTTTCAACTTCCTCTCCCACATATCCATTCATTTCATATTCTAATGTCAGGTTAATCATCCTAGAATACAATTACATGTCAATAACTATGCTTCTCAGAACACTGGCACAGCTCCCTGTAGGACATTGAATTAAGTTCAGATTCATTCTCTTTATAAACTGGCCACAATGTGTGTTCCCACTCTTGACTTAACACACAACAAAAGCATGCAAGTTTCTACTTTCTTATGTACTGCTCCCTTTTCATTTGATGGCTTGCTCACAATTCTTTTTACTAAGCATAGCTACCTACATCTTTTCCAGCACCCTACTCTATGATAGTCTTTAAACATAAATACAAATGACTTCATCATTATAAGCATTCCTTTGTGACTCCAAAATAATTTGATTCACTAATTTTGAACAAACAGAAATTATTTCTTTCTTATTAATTGTAGAAATAATATGTGATGTATGCAGAAACAGATGGAGTTAGGTTTAAATATTGACCTGGTCAAACTTGGGTAAATTGTGAAATTTTCAGATATCTATTTCCTTGTCTAGAAAATCACTGTATCTTTTTAAGGATCAGTAGTCATCGCATTGATGCTTTTGTTCAGCTTCTGTCATACATAAAATTGGTGAGTAGTAATTCTAATTTTAGACTGTTTTGAACTTTAGATGTATCTGTGTATGCTTTGTGTATCATCCGCTTTCTATTGATGACCAAGAATGTGTTCATTACTTTTGCTTTATTTATCACCTCTGTATCCATACAAGTTTTGATACACAAACAGCTTACTAGCAATTCTCTTTACACCTCAACTGCACATCTATCTTATTCTAGCAGAATTTTGGATACTATCCATATTGGTGGAGAGGAATTTTAAGTTTCTATTAACCCTTAGGAGCGATGCCAAGAAATACTCCATCTTTGGCTTTTAAGTTTATAATGGGGGAAACATTTAGCTCATTTATCCATATTCTAATTATAGTTTCTTACTTACAATATGATCTGATGGGAAACCTAATAAAAAAATAAAATTCAATTAATATATACTTCAGGAAGTCCATAATTTAGGTAGTGTTAAAACCTGTGAAAATGGGCTAGATCTAGAAAGTTGTGTACTCTATTCCTTAAGTCATTGGTGGGCATTGCTAGCTTTGCTTTTATTTCAACCACAGGGAACATGAAATAGTAAACCAGAAAGGTTGTAAAGCCGACTGTTCTCAAAAAGAGCTGAATACATTCCATGACAAGTGTGTTCTTTGTTGGACTGAAGAAAAACAGAATGTCATGAAGACACCTGGTAAGATTAGGTGGTATCACTGTAACCTTCTTGGTAGAATAACTAAGAAACAGTCTTAATAATACTAAATATGAATATATATGTATATAAGTACATATAGCTACTGTAATTGTAGACATTTCTTTAGCTTTAGAATCACTATTTATAACAAAATAAGGAGTAACAAGTGAAGCCTAAGAATTCATTGAACTGAAGAAGAAAAGTATAGGAAAAGGTTGAAGCTGATAAAAAGATTTCAAATTCACCTTTAAACATATTAAATTTGGAACAGGGTAAGAATACACACATATCCTCGGGCAACTGGGCTTTCTGAGTCCTAAATTCAGCAAGAAGTTTGTGCTAGATCTGGAGTAATAAGCATAAACGTTGACTTAGATTTCCCAGAGCAGAATCCTGTAACTGAAGAAAAAGACAAGAGCCCCCAGTCAAACAAACATTTGATCTTCGAGCACAGGAAGGGCACTCACTCCTCAAAGAACAAACAAGGAGGCAGAGAACAAGGTGTCATTGAGAGCAATAGAACAATAAAGAAAGAGGCAACCACAGTGTTAAATAATGGTGAGATTCTGAAGGAGTTATGCTCTTTGAAGTGTCCATTAGCCTTTAAACAAGGAAGACACGTCGAAGCTGTGAAGTTCCAAGTTGATGTTCTCTCTAATAATAATATTTCATTCAATATACTACATGTAATGAAGAAATTTGATTGTGAATGGCACAATAACGGGCACAAACAATAATTTTTAAAATGTTCTTCCTTTATGATTGCAATATCTTTTATGTTCTTTTGTCTGTTGGTTCACTGATAGGGCAATGGGTTATCTTTTGCTGGGAAATGATAACTTCTGATGTCTTCTTTGGTATGGTTCTTTTTCTGAGACTTCAGAATAGGTATCCAGTGTCCAAAAAGAAATGTTTTTAACATTTGACCTGTGTTTCCTTCTGACTATTAATCAACAAAACTTAAAATTTGCCTGTCTACTTTCTCTTTGTTACCTTATAAAAATCTAGTCTTTTGTATTAGCCTTCATGTATTTTATTCAACAATTTAATTTCTTAACAAATTTTCCAGATTAAGGAACAAAAGCATTCAATGAAACTCAGAAAATAAATATAAATAATACAAATGTTATGATGAGAATGATAATATTTGAATAGTTTTCAGTTTTTGAACATTTATATTAAAAAGAAGTCTTAGAAAAAAACAATGTGCTCCTGATCATAAACACATTTTTGAGCCTTGATATAGAATAATGAGGAATATGCCACTTAATGGAAAAGTAATCTATTTTCTTCAGAGGATAAGATTCTTCCATCAACATGAAGAAAAATTTAAAATAAAATTTTTGATATTCATGGTCTATAAGTTACAATAAAAATTTCTCCCAAATAGCTTACTTTTTCAAACCACAATAAAATATTGCTTCAGAGAATGTTTGGCCCTTACTTCATTATATTAATGCTGTCTAAAATAAAAGATATTTTGGGATGCCAGTATCCACAATAATAGTATTTGATAACTGTTCAGAGCTTAAAAACTTGGGAAGAACTTAGATACATATCTCACAAAAGCCTCAGAGTGAGCCTGTGACTTAGTACGGGAAAGAATAATTTTTTTTCATAAAAGGAAACTGAAGTGCAAGGTTATTGTGTGTTTTGTCCAACTTCAGTGGCTGCATTGGTGTGATCTGTTTGGCAGCATTTAGAGAATCACCTACAAAGGAGGTGTGTGAGACTGTGTTGGGAATTCCTGCCAAGTGAAGCATTAGAGACTTCCACAGGACGGTTCATAATTCAGTGTCATGTAGTCTTCAGTTTTCAAAACTTTGCTAAACTGTATCATGCCATTATAAGATCCTGTTATCAGTGGTACATTAGTGAAACAGCCATGATGTCTTCCACACTCTAAAATCCAATCCAAAGGAGAAATTCAGGGCTGTAATCAAGTTGCTCCAGTCTTACTATTCCTTAAGTCATAAATCCTGTAAAAAGAACAAACGGAAACTAACCTTATGCCATCAAATGAAAAACCAAGGTTAATGTCTATGTGTGTTCTCTAAACTAGCAAGCTTGAAAGTCTAACCATACAAAATAAATAAATATCCTTCACAGTTATTTTGCCAGTTAAATCTAATTTCTCATATTCAAGTGACTTCCTGATCCAATCAAGACACATTTTATCACTTTAAGAAGACTTGAATTTATTGATGTTTTAATCCAAAGAGCATTCAGTGTGTCATGACCACAGGATCATGTCTAAAGCTTGTTCACGCAAATCATGTTTTATTGAGACTTATCTCTAATTAAACAAATTACAGACTATGGTAATTGTTGACTTGATGTACCCATGCAATAGAGTTTCAAACATCAATTAGTAGACAAATCAGTCACAAGCAGTCATAATACATATAAGAACACAAAACTTAGACAGTAAACCCAGTGATATAAAATACTTATTTTGAGCTCTCTCTGCCTTTTGTTCTAAAGATTTAGTTAAATCAATGAAAGGCTACCGTGCTGACTTCTCTTTCTCTCAAGGGTAGTATAACCAGCTCCATGTTCCCTGGAAAGTGTCTGTTGAGATGGTACCTGGTTCTATATAGTAAATCCAGTTATGCACCCATGGTGTTTCATCTTCCTCATCAATACAATTACTTTTAGAGTCACCTCTTAAACACAAGTGTGGATGTGTGTTTAAAGAGACTTTTAGAAAAGCTTAACTGATGAGGGAAGACCCACCCCAAATGTGAATGACACCACTGCTTTGATGTGTTGAGGTCTCAAGCTGATGAAAATGCAGAAAAAGAACAGGTGGCCTTTCCCCCAGCATTCGTCCCTCTCGGCTTTCTGCTCTGCCAGGATTGTGAGGAGTCCCTGGCACATGTTCCTGATACCATAAGCCCCACCCTGCCTTCCAGTCACCATGACCCCTTCCCTCTCAAATGGAGACTCAGAACAATCATTTCTTCCCTTGAGTTGTGTATTGTCATGCATTTGTTTACGATGGTAAGAACAGTAGCTAGCACAGAGCCAGGCATTTCTCAGAAATGTTCACACTATGCAGCCTATCTTCACTTATGAGTTTTAGTCCTAGATTCTAGGTTCCCTGTGCTGTGTTAGGCTGTTGAAAGTCATCCAGGATCTTTTTTTTTTTCATTTTTTTATTATTGTTCAAAGAAGAATTTACATTTACTCCCCTTGTTCCCGGCCCTCCCGCTCCCCCACTACCCCACCACCCTCCCCCTGCTTCTTCAAGATGGGGCAGGATACCCTGCCCTATGGGAAGCCCAAGGCCCTCCCCCCTCCATCTCGGTCCAGGAAGAAGTGCATCCATATAGAACAAGTTCCCAAAAAGCCAATACATGCAGAAGACCTAGGTCCCGGTGCCATCATCATTGGCCTCTCAGTCAGTCCCCACTGACAGTCACATTCATAGGGTCCACTTAGGTCATATGCTCATTCAGTCTTGGTCCAGCTGGATTCGTTGAGCTCCCAATAGATCGAGCACACTGTCTCTGTTGCTGGGCCAGTCCCTCATGGTCCTGACTTCCTTGCTCATCTTCTCCCTCCTTCTACTCTTCCAATTGACCTTGAAAGCTCAGTCCCTTGTTCTGATGTGAATGTGGGTCTCTGACTCTATCTCCATCCATCATGCGAAATTTCTATGGTGACGATTAAGATATTCAACAAAGTAACTATGGGGCAAGTTCAGTTCAGGCACCCACTCCTCTGCTACCCGACTACCTAGCTGGAAGATCCCTGAGAATACCTGGGATCCCCTCTAGAGAAAAGTCTCTTGCAAATCTTAGAATGACTCCTGTTAATGTAGGTATCTTATTCCCTTCTCCAATATCCACCCTTCCTCGATCTCCACCCTCCCACAACCCCAGGCTCTCCCCGGTTCTTCCTTTCTCCCTTCTATCCCCTCCCTTTCACCTCCCCCCTCCCCCAATCCCTACCTCCACCCCCATTCCCACTCCCATGCTTCCAACTTTTGTCTGACGATCTTGTTTGCTTCCGACTTCCAGGAAAATCTATATATGTTTTTCTTTGGGTTCACCTTGCTATTTGGCTTCTGCAGGCTTGTGAGCAATAAGCTTAATGTCCTTTGTTAATGGCTAAGGTCCACTAATGAGTGAGTACATACCATACTCATCTTTTTGGGTTTGGGATATCTCACTAAGGATAGAGTTTTCTATTTCCATCCATTTGCATGCAAAATTCAAGATGTCATTGTTTTTTTCCGCTGAGTAGTATTCTAATGTGTATAAATTCCACACTTTCTGGATCCATTCTTCCATTGAGGGGCATCTAGGTTGTTTCCAGGTTCTGGCTATTACAAATAATGCTGCTATGAACATAGTAGCACAAATGCTTTTGTAGTACGGTTGGGCATCTCTTGGGTATATTCCCAAGAGTGGTATTGCTGGATCCTGAGGTAGGTTGATTCCCAGTTTCCTGAGAAACCGCCACACTGATTTCCAAAGTGGTTGCACAAGTTTGCATTCCCACCAGCAATGGAGGAGTGTTCCCCTTACTCCACATCCTCTCCAGCACAGGTTATCCTTGGTGTTTTTGATTTTAGCCATTCTTACAGGTGTAAGATGGTATCTCAAAGTCGTTTTGATTTGCATTTCCCTGATCGCTAAGGAAGATGAACATGACCTTAAGTATCTTTTGGCCATTTGAACTTCTTCTGTTGAGAATTCTCTGTTCAGATCATTACCCCATTTTTTAATTGGGTAGTTTAGAATTTTTATGTCCAGTTTCTTGAGTTCTTTGTATATCTTGGAGATCAGGCCTTTGTCTGATGTGGTGTTAGTAGGAGATCAAGGGGATTCGAATTGGAAAGGAAGAAGTCAAACATTCGTTATTTGCAGACGATATGATAGTGTACCTAAGCGACCCCAAAAACTCTACCAAGAAACTTCTACAGCTGATAAATGCCTTCAGTGAAGTGGCAGGATACACGATCAACTCAAAAAACAATCAGTAGCCCTCCTATACACAAAGGATAAAGAAACAGAGAGGGAAATCAGAGAAACATCACCTTACACGATAGCCACAAATAGCATAAAGTATCTTGGGGTAACACTAACCAAGGAAGTAAAAGAACTATTTGACAAGAACTTTAAGTCTTTGAAGAAAGAAATTGAAGAGGATACCAGAAAATGGAAGAATCTCCCATGCTCCTGGATTGGTAGGATCAATATAGTAAAAATGGCAATTCTTCCAAAGGCAATCTATAGATTAAATGCAATCCCCATTAAAATCCCAACAAAATTCTTCATAGACCTTGAGAGAATAACAACTAACTTTATATGGAAGAACAGAAAGTCCAGGATAGCCAAAACAATCCTATACAACAAAGGAACTTCCGGAGGCATTACCATCCCCGACTTCAAACTCTATTACAAAGCTACAGTATTGAAAACAGCTTGGTATTGGCATAAAAACAGAGACACTGACCAATGGAATCGAATAGAAGATCCGGATATTAGTCCACAAACCTATGAACACCTAATATTTGACAAAGAAGCTAAAAGTATACGATGGAAGAATGAAAGCATCTTTAACAAATGGTGCTGGCATAATTGGATGTCAACCTGCAGGAGAATGAAAATCGATCCTTGTCTATCACCATGCACAAAACTTAAGTCTAAATGGATTAAAACCTCAATATAAATCCGACCACACTGAACCTCATAGAAGAGAAAGTGGGAAGTAGCCTGCAATACATGGGCACAGGAGATCACTTCCTATGTAAAACCCCAGTGGCACAGACAATAACAACAATTAATAATTGGGACCTCCTGAAACTGAGAAGCTTCTGTAAAGCAAAGGACACAGTCAGTAAGACAAAAAGGCATCCTACTGAATGGGAGAAGATCTTCACTAACACCACATCATCCAGGATCTTTAAGAGCAAATCCCACTAGGGTAGAAAAGCATACTGTGAAGGTAATGAGGAGAGCATAGCTTCTTTCCCTTTGTTCCTCATCAAGTCTTTTAGACTGACAGGGTGATGACATTAAAGAAGATAAAGGGAGGAATAAGAGATAACAGTGGGAAAGGTTAAATAAAATTGAGGTAAACAGTAGAAAAAAGTACATGGCAATAAGTCTGAGAAAGATCATTTCATATGTCAGTATTATGTTGATGATGGATATGAGATTGCACTCAGTCCCTCGTCCATGCTAAGCAAACACACTGGCACTGACTTATATCCCTGAGCCCTAAAATGTGAGTTTATGAACTGAGCTACAAAAGATATAGCCATTAACCTATTTCTAGCTAGACTATACTTTAAATAATGATATGAAGGTTGAAGTGGTTAAAAGCACTTGCTGCTCTTGCAGAGGAACTGGATTCAATTTCTCAGCACCTACATGGAGGCTCACAACCATCCATCACTCCAGTTCCAATGGATCTGACTCCTTCTGCTGACCTCCACAGCAACCAGACAGGTACGTAGCACACATACATACATGCAGCACAACACTGATATGTACAAAGTAAAATAAATTACACAATGACATGCCACAAAACAGGAGAACCTTGAAGTTATATTTTAAATACGAACTGTATCTGTTTAAAAATTCTTCAACGATGCTGGGCATAATGGCAGATGTCTTGAATCCCAGGACTCAGAAGGTAAAGGCAGGGAGATGTCTATGAATTTGAGACCAGTCTGAGCTACATAGTGAGTTTCAGGCCAGTCAGGGAAAGGGTATGACCCCATCTCAACAACAGTAACAACCACCACCACCAACAATAATGCTGATATTAGCAACAATAATAATTACACTAACCAACATCAGGTTTCTAAGGGTCACAGTGAACATTTATGCATAGCCAGAGTGATTTTCCTCCATCTTTTGTTTGCTATTTCCTGCATTTTGCTTCCTCCAATTATGCAGAACATTTTCAACATGCCCTGAAAATTCAGAAATCTGTAGCATAGTAGTGCAAAAGTAGAGATAGAGTTGATGTACATCCCCTCTGTATTGTTATTTAGCAGGGCTTCTGAGGAAATGGGAAGTGGAAAATAAGTTTCTTAAGGTATTCAGTGAACCAAAGTAAATATTATAACAGAGGCCCTCTAAACCTGAGCAAGCTCATGGAGGAAAACGAGGAATACACCAGTATTACCGTGGTGCACACCCAGATAAGTTTGAGTCATTCCAGAGACTGCATCAGGCCCTTGATCTGCATCACAATTAAATTTCAGGAGAGCAATCACCTTAGACCTCATTACCCCATAATTCCCCATCTCCTACGTGCAGTGGATGACTGCATTAGTCTTCATTTTTCAAATTTTCTGTTTCCAGACTTCATAAAAGAAGAATTTGCAAATAAGTTTTTATCATCATTAACAATACTATCGCTAAAGGGCATATGTGAAATTTTATGATGGTTTAGCACATTAATATTTTACAATCAGGCTTTAACATGCTTTTATCTTTTTTTTACACAAGATTAATATCCTGCTTGAATTAGTTTTATTACATGCATTTTCAATTTTCACTAAGCTGATTTTTCTGCACTAGAATTTAAGATTTTTCTTACAACTTTTTTCTTTCTCATTTGTAGGACTTAATGCATTTTATCCATCTTAACTTTTTTTTTTTACAGTAATGCATGGGTTTTTCCTGTTTGGCTGCCATTTACGGCATTGTTCCATTAGTTAAATCACACAGCTAGTGTTAAACCGCTCATTCCATATATTAACAGTTTTCTTCCCTTTGAAGCCCGTGAAATTGCTGCCATGCCCATCACGTCTAAGTAAGAACATAGATTTAGTTAACAATATACTAATTTGATAAATAGAGATGATCAAATTAGGATCACATTTTTACTTCAAGGAGGATCAAAATTCCATGAAAACAGTGCCAAAAATAGTACATCATATTTGAAGTCATCTTAAAATATTCAGAAACATTTTGAAAGTGGCAGAAATAAATTGAATCTTGAAATGATTGCTTTTGTTCTAAAAAGAATTGTTTGGTTAATATGAATCTTTTATTTTATGAGAAGAGTATATACAACCTCACAGTTGAATCCATCTGTGCTTTGATACATAATAATTTGGAAAAGAAATACATGGCCTTAATTCCATCCGAAACTCCTTGACTGAAGCTAACTGTAGAATCTAAAGATTCTAAACTAGTGTGTTCCTGTCTGCCATTTCTCCGATATCTGTGATGGTCTGTACTGCTACCTAAGGCAGTGGTTCCTGAAGTAGTATAATTTATCGTCAGACCTCCGACAGCAATCTGAGCTTTACTTGGCCACCTGCTGAATGACTAGAGAGGAAAGTTGGTTGATACTCAGAGCTACTGCTTTAATGGTTAAGAATGATTTCACATTCTTCCACACAGGAAATATTCTGTAGCCTAGAACAGTTAGCCCTTAATCCTCAGGCCCAAGTCTTGTCATGCTCACAGACCAATGGTGTCACTGTGGCAATGAATAAGACTAATAGCAGATGGGAATGAAATGTATGCAGTAAAGGGGCTCAGTAAACCTACCATCCACTCCTGTTATCTTTCTCATCTGGTGATTAATTTGCTGATGTGCCATAGGTTAAACCTAGTTATAAGCCCCTCACCACCTTTGTGCTCTTCTTTCTGGAGTTACTCAAGCAACATAAGAGAAAGGCAATTTCAATTAGCAAAATCCTCACTCCTCAAATCCATTGACTGATATTAAAATTAAACCAAACAAAACACTAGTCCATGGTTGAAAAGAATGTATCTGTGGTAGGAAGCATCTGTCATTTTATTTCCTCATCCAGAGAAAGAATGACAATTAGAGACGTAAGAATTTGATTGATTGGAAAATCTAGATCAATAGTTTTCCATTCTCTGTAAATTGAAGCAATGAAGTGAAATAAAAATACTTTCATAGCAAACTTTCTATAATAAAAATTCACGTCAGCCGAAATATATGCAGGTGTTCCATAAAACCTGCACCAGTGTGACCTATGGAGATGACTGTACATCACCTTTCACTACCCTCACACACACACACACACACACACACACACACACACACACACTGCCTTGTTCATTTGCAAACAGATTTTACGATGAGAATAACAAGAATTAAGCTCCAAGGTTTCCCTCTAAACAGAGAAAGCAGAATGAAAGAGTTTACCTGAAGCTGTTCTTCTTCCATGAAGCAGGGATGAAAGTCCCTTGGCTGCAGCATGTGTGTTAGTGGTTTATTGTGTGATGGAGACAGGGATGCCATCTTCCCATGAGATGAATAGCAACTTTTTGAACCTCATTAGGATAGCTAGGATAGTTGGTTCCTCATATAATAAGAAAGCAAGATGGTGGAGGAGAGGCACAATTAATATGATGTGGATTGAGAGAAAACACTCTGGGGAGTTTTGAATTGTGGCAAGGCAGATAAGGTAACTAATTCACCTAAGTGCCAATTCAGTTGCTATTAGGATCCATCTACCATTCTCCACTCTATTTCATATTTAGTGATTTCAATAAAGCAGAATGAGTGATCTTTATCATTTCCATTCAATTCCTCCATGCATTCATATATTCCCTGGACACATTCCTACTATATTCTTCGCTGTCTTATTATATAGTTTTGAAAAATGGATTCAAAAGATTGTTAGTAGTAGATGGCTTCCCTATAATTTTACCAAATGCTGCTTTTAGAATATAATAATTTAACCAGGCACAAAAGCCAGGCTTTTCTTCCTAAGCTTTGTTCAAAGTGGTGACTTGATTTTAAAACGGCAGCCTTGGATTTCTCCAGGCTTGTCTCTGAACCTGTGTGTTAGTCCTGTGTGTGTGTGTGTGTGTGTGTGTGTGTGTGTGTGTGTGCATGTGTGTATGCTTGCATGCATGTGTGCATGTGTATGTGCGTGTGTGTGTACCACACCATCCTTGCATCTGTCCTTTGAATATCCACATGTCTCTTTGAGAAGATTACCTCCTTCTTTTCCATACTTCCTACACACAAATCAGGCACAGGAACTAGTAATTTCTTATTGGTAACTGAGTGTAAATTGGAGAGAATCTACCAGTGAGGACATCTTCATCTAAGTCAATCACCATAGTGGGCAACGAGGCCACTGTACATATTTTTTACACATGTTTATTTAAAAACATGCATCTGTAGATGACATGGAGACCTCTGCATAGATGTTTTCACATGTGTAGAGGTGCACATGGATTTGGAGGCCTAAGCTGGATATCAGATGTCTTGCTTGTTTCTTGCTGAATCCAAAACTCATCTTTCAGACTCTTCAGGTTAGTTTTTCTCCTGGGGACTTCACACTGCCATCGTTTCAGGAATGCAGCTCCACACCTGCCCTGGTTTGTGTGGGTCCCTGGAAGCAAACTCCACTCCTCACACTTCTGTCAGTAACACATTCCCAGGGAGGCCATCTCCCTGGTCTTCCGTCCATGCCTTTTAATAACTCTGTACTTACCATTGGGTATCCGAATTCCAAAATGGCCTCCTAGAAATTCTAAGCTTATGGAAAATTTGCAGGTGCATAGTTCTTTCAATAGAACATCAAGAAAATAGAGTTTTTCAGCCCCTGGACACTAGAGACAGCAGGACTCGGCCATCTTTTTACCTTTTCCTTTCTCCATTTTTTTTCTCTTTTACTGAGAAAGTTTCTCACTATATATCTCAGGCTGGCTTCAAATCTTTTACGTAATACAGACCTGCCAGCTAGAACTCTTAGCAAACCTCCCACTTCGATCTTCCTATTGCTAAGATTACAGAAAAAAAAAATGCCATTACATTTGGCTCAGCCTTCCACTTAAGCAACTAATGATAAATTAAGGACTTTGTGTAAAAAGAACTCCAACTACTCCTTTTGCCAAAGCTGAAGCTTCCACTAAGGTATTGCAAATAAGGACCATCATTCTCAAACAGCCCTTTTGTTCCTGAGTGATCTTTCTCCCCAGATACGTTATATCTTTGCTCCTACATTCGCTAGGGCAACTGTGAATGAAAAGAACTAAGGACGTCAATACCTCCAAATGTGCAGAAACAGAGAAACGTGAGTAGTATGCATTGTCGACAAAGCATTACCCACCATCATCATTCACATAGGTTATCTGTTGAGGGCTTCTTTTCACTCTCGGGCACCTAGCTACTTCCATGTCATCCTAAAACATCCAATGAAAGTTGTGGATGCAAGCTGAGTTTTCTCCCTCTTGAATTGTATTCTACCCAGTGCTCATTTTAGCTTTGCTGGCTAAAGCATGTATTTGTGTGTAACTCACAGATAACTCCAAGGTTTCTCCCTAAGAATGCTTGGGTAAAAAGGCAAATAGGTAAATTATACTAAAATTTTGCATACAAGCCCATTTTCACGAAGAGCTTGTCTATTAGAGGAGACTCTGAGAAATGTAGATATATGTGAACATTAAAAAAAATTCCGCCATTAAACACAATCACCCATTGGTATTGGCACCCCCAGGAATGGAGATAACTACAAAGAGGTCTTTTAAAAGGGCACATGGCTGCATATTGAGTGCCAGCCAATTAATGTTTTTCCCAAATGCCAGCTATTTGTAAGTCCTTTGTGGCAGCTCATGGTGTCTTGGTTCTTCTTACATGTCTCTCTTCTCTGAGAGGTTTCATTAGGAATGGAAACCCAGGGTGGCTCTGTTTCTCCCTTGGTGCAGAAACAGCAAGCAGCTTTATCATACTACATAGGATTCTGTAAAAGGCATCTTTAGGAGCCAGAATCGGATCCTGCTGATGAGGATAGTATACTTAGTTTCCAAATGAAGATTGAATGGTAGCTCATGGACTTGCAAATATGGCACTGTTTTTAAAAATCCAGTTTTGTAACAAAAAAGAGGGGTTGAACTATTGCTAAAAAACATTTAACCAAATTTTAAATACTCCTTATACCCACTTATCAGTGTAGCTCTTACCCCTTATCAAAGAAACTCCCTTTGCAGCAGTATGAGGCCATTACACAAAGTCATGAGTGGAAATACAAGGGGTGCCCAGCCCCAATTATATGTGTAAAACACAACTCCAGCACACACCTGCTCATCGAACATCACAGATGAGGGGAGTGAGAAAATTCTTAGAGTCAAAGGACCAGAAAGTGTGCCACACGATGGTGTCTTGTAGATATGACAGGGAACATGCACGCTGAAATATAAGAATATGGCTTCATTAATAAGACCCAAACAAGGAAAACACCAGTTGACATCTTAAAATGGGAGAAATCTCATGGGGTTCAGCCCTAAATGAAAAGCTAAAGGGAATTAACAACTATTGAGAGAGAGAAAATTAATCATCCCCCAGAGATAAAACATAGAGGCAACACTGAAAGAATTTTGCAAGTTGTATTTACATGTTAATTCATTTATGTAGCTATGTAACAACCATGATTAAAGAAAATCAGCAGTGAATTTGGGTGGGAGAGTGTTGGACATGAGAGGGGTGGGAAGGAAGAGAGAAACGGGAGAAGTTATATGCTGATACAGCAAGAAAGCAATTTTAAGGATGTATAGCTTCAAACTCAGATGGTCCAGTTCTGTGGAAGGACATAATGGTAACTTTTAATGGGTGTGACTGAGAAAATAACGGTCTCACTTGGACCCTCTGCTCATGGCAGTCACTTTTTATTCTAGTAGCAGCTGTTCTGCATTTGCCACTTCTTCATTTAGAATCTCTAACACTGAACCATGATCTTTACTATGGTGTTTGCCAAAATGGGGTTTTAAGTGCTGAATAGTTATGTTTATGGTCATACATGTCTTCTCCCCCTTTAAACTCGTTGTTAAATGAGATTGTTTTTAATGAGTTCATGCTTTCCACACAGCTATAGACATTTGTCCACAACTAAACAACTAAACTGTGACTATTTAAAGGATTGGTCATTTTTTATTACAGTGTCTGGAACACTGAGCTGAGTTAAGTGAGTAGATTAATAAAAACAATTAAAGACCTCCAGCTTTTTAGTATGCAGTTCCCCAAAATCCCCACTGCCGGGACATATAGAAAAACCTTGTCCACATTAATTCAGATTCATCAAGAGGCTTGTAAAGTTAATTTGGCTTAAGATTTCTCAGCCATTACTGGATTCTCTCTATTAGTATCAAAAGCTACCTGACAATATATGACTAAGGAGAAAACTGCATCCTCATTTTGAAATAGAGAAACTTCATGACAATCAAAAGATGCATCTCTCCCCAGAGATGGCAGCACACTGATTAGATGGGAGATTTCCTAAAATACATTCCAGTAACAAGCCACTAAAACTGTCTTGAATGAGTGATAAAGAAATGAAAGTTTTAAGATCCTTCCCGGGCATAAGTCCTGCATTTTAGAGAGCCCCATTTTTATTGTACTGATTAATCATATACTCAAAGGAAGTTGGCAAGAGCTATCAAAAGCCAACCAGTATGACTTGAATGCCAACCTCATGAAGTAATCAGGGTCTAGTGGGGAGTGTCATAAAATAGGCCAAGATGGGAAATTCTAATGCCCTCCTAACGAATTATGCATATTTATCCCACTTTTTATCTCCCAAATGACACCAAGCAGCCATAAACTCCAGACCCAATCTTCAGGGCACTGTCCCCATAATGAGAGATAAGGGGACACCACTCGAGCCTCGCCGCTGCTATTTGATAGAGGACTGAAGCTTGCTTGGAGAAATAACTATGATTTACAGTCTTTCCTGCTTGTAGTTTGGTGGCAAACTTGCAAAGAACATGCTCTTCTCAATAGAAGACCCCTTAACTTTTTTGGTTTGTTTGTTTTAGACTCATTGTGAGGAGGGAAAAGCCATCAATCTAAACTAAATGCTTTCTTTAAATATCTCAGATCATCTTTGAGCAATGGAGGGCTCTATTAATCACTAATGAACTCCTAAATGCCACCTTCAGCTGAAATAATGATAAGTAAAATTATACCGTGACACGCTGAGTGACAAAAAACATCCCCCTTACCTAGTTTCACAGTGTGTTATTGAATTGCAAGGCACTGCTTTAAAGGAATAAAATAAATAGCTAATGGACCCTCGAGAATCAATTCCTCTATACCGCATGTCTACATCTATGGGTATGCCACATACATACATACACATATATATTCTTTGCATAATTTTGACAGTTATTTACAATCCTTCAAGCCATAAACATCCACCTTCTTACCTGTCAAATTTCAGTGAAAAGAACCATTTACTTTGCTATAATTAGGACAATGATACTTATAAAACTGAAACTATATGTAATTCCAGGTAGGCTAAAGAAAAAGTTGACCTCCCGACAGCAGCCTTATTTCCACAAATCTTCGAGTCTCCTGCATCTTTACATTGAACTGAAAACTTGGCTGACTGACAGGGAATGTAACCTTCCAACATGATTTCTGTACTATATACAATAGCTGATTTGATGAGAATGTGTGGTTACCCTGTGCTTTTGCAAAGAGTGTTGCTCATAAATTAAAAGAAAAGATTCTAAGTTTTCTTTGTATGGCCTGAGTTTCAGTCACTGATCCAATTTTTAAGTCTACTTAGACTTTACCCAAGACAACCCAATGGAGAGTATCTTACCTGTGATGATCATATGGTAGCTGTTCTAGGAATAGCTTCCTTTCCTCGTTTCTGTCTTGCTTCATTCCACTGACCTGCTTGAAAGTCACATCCTTTCAGACTGAATGTAGATATTTGACTTCAGTGACCTCATATTTAGCTTTTAGAATTTCCTCATGACCTGCCTTGTTACTTATTGAAGAAAACCAATTGTTTTCTTCCCTTCTTACCGTTCACTTTTAAAGTTTTACTATTGAGTGGAGCTGAAGCAGAAGGTTCTGAAGTCATTGCCGTCGCCTGTAAACTCTTTGAGCAACTTATTTCTCCTTTCCTTTTCTAACTACTGTGTTCCTTTTGAATATGGCTTCTGGAAGTACAGCACTGCAGCATGGCAGTGCCCACTACCTGAATGCCTGTCTCCACGGGAAGCAATGCAGCCTTCCATTGCAAAGGTGCCTTCCCTGAACAGGCCACTGCAGAGCTGAGCTGCAGAATACTCTGAGACAGGCATTCCTTGAAATCCCATCCCAATGGAGTGGCTCAGAGAAGAAAATGAACAGCCTAAATGTGAAAGCTTTGACTTCTCTCTCTGGCAGATCTCTCTCTTATACGGAAGCTGCAAACAGCTTTGCAAGTTAGTCTTTGGGTGTGGTAGCCCAGAGTTGCTCAGCAAGGTCTATACTTACAGGTGACCCTGGCTATGGTTTCTTGTATCCAAATTGAAGTCTCAGAATGTTCCAAATGACTGAGTAGTTGGCAAAGTAGAGGTGCCTCTGAGAGCAAGTTGTGAAGTCTGCAGGAGCCCTGTCTTCAGCCTTGTTACTCTTCCACCAATGAATGTTTCTGCTCTGACTCTTTTGATTTTTTTTTCATCTTCTTGCTGGCCCTTAGAAGGAACTTCTCTTTGCCTTTTGGCAAGCTGTCATTAATTTGTCTCCTTAATAATTATTTGTAAAGAATCTATTTTTGTTGGTCATAGTCAACTATAGATGCTGCAGAAATTTCAAGAAAAAATAATTTATTGAACTCTCAAATATGTTACATTCATAAACTGAATTTATGATTAGTTATTATAACTTCCAACATTCTCCTTTTCATTTGAATGTCCTTATCTTATAACTGATATTCTAGGGGATATTTCATGCAGTTATTTAGAAGTCTGGATTTGGTAAATACGGAATCTAGAGTTCCTATGGCTCTATTGTTTTGGTTTTCCTACATATATATGTAATTTTGCCATTTGGTAATATCTTTTGGTATTCCTGGTACCTTTTAACTCAATGACCATCACTGGGAATTTGCAGGCACTTTGTTCTACACTGAGGATTTTATATGTTTATTACCAACAAATATTTAGGATAAGACTAAAGGAGACTGACCTATTCTGATTAAAGAACTGCTAAAAGTCAGTGTTCAGGTTATCAAGGCTGCTAAACTTTCTGCCTGGTTTTTGTGAATTATTCTCTCTCTCTCTCTCTCTCTCTCTCTCTCTCTCTCTCTCTCTCTCTCTCTCTCTTTCTCTCTCCTCTCCTCCCTCTTGGTAATACTGCACTGAGTGAGAAGCTAGTGTGTCTCACTTTCACATTATCTTTTTTTTCTCTCAAGCTTTAAGGGCCTGAAGATCAGCTTAGCCTTCCACTCTCCGGGGCCAGTGTTTACAAACAGGGAGAACCTGGGCTAACAGTTCTTTCAGGAACTCTTTTTCAGGAATTCTTCAAGATCCTGGCCCTCTTGTCCTTGCTGACATTGCATTTTTCCTGGTATGTCTTTCATTGTCTGATGCAGCCTTTCAAGTTCTTAAAGGAGCAAGGACTGGCCTTTTTTCAGTAATCCATCATAGGCTGAAGCATAAGCCCTTTACTGTAAGAATTTAATCTCTTAATGTAGACAAGTCCCCTTTTATCATCACAAGATCCTGGTAGCTTTATCCTGTTCTCTAGCCAATGATTAGAGTTTTCCCAGAAATGCCCATCATAAATAAAGGCTGTCACAGTTATGGACAGCCTGTGAGGTGGTGTGGATGGGTCTTCTAGCTTCACCACTGAAGTAAGAATGCACAGTGCCCATGCTATGGAGCAGACGTTGGCATCAACTCCACACAAGGGCAACAGTGGATTTTAATGCTTAGGTTTCTACAAATATTTTTAGAGGAACAAAATGAGACATTTTGTTCTTAATACTTCAGATAACTTTATGCCTTTTGAAAAATGACTATAGATATACAGTTCAGTCAGCAGAGAGATTTCAAATGCTGAAATATGCCCTTCTTTGTTTTTCCTGACAGCAATGCATGTATAAGAGCCATAACTACTTGGAAGACAAGACTCTCCACAGTGTTTTGGTGTTGATGCACCTCAGCCGGGTTCACCTTGAGATTGAAATTCACTTTTTCCTCTCTGGCATCAACATGATTTATCTCTTGAAGTACATCACATAAATTCATGCACATTTTTCCGCATGTGCTTCCAAGTTACAAATAGTTGCTACATTTAGGGATCCTCCTCTGTTTCAATAGCCACACAGAGAACAGTCTGTATTATAGGCTAGCTCTCTTTCTCTAGCTGAGTAGCCTTCTTACACTGACCCCTAATTTAAGAGCATGCTTCTAGTACAGTTTCATCTAAATGCAAACTATTGTTCCTAGAGCACACCATTATGGTATTAAAATATTGACAATAGCATATCCTGACTAGAATTTATATTTTATTGAGAGAAATATCTAATAAAATTTATATACAAATGGATAAGTATATCACAATATTTGAATTTTTAAATGTAAATTTATAATTTATATTAAATTACATTGCTTTTCTAATATAAATCACTGAGTGACAAAATAATACAATACAATAAGATCAAGCCAAGCACTGTGAAAGGAAGTGAATTTCTTTTTCAAATTAAAGCTATAATAATGGATATTTTAAAAGAGTTATTAAAAAACAAAATGAATTAAACATACCACTATACAAGTATGAGATCATTTTTTGATAAATTTTCTAGCTGTAACTAAACTTTTCCTGACATTACAAAGTCAGGATTGGCGAGAAGATGGTAATTAATGCAGATGGGGCTTGGCAAAAATTTTCTGTAAGCAGTTAAATAGCATATAGTTTCAATATAATTAAAGCACATATTATTTCACAGACAATATATAAAGGCAGTCATGGTACTTGGGAAGCCATAGGTCTCTTCTTGTTCTCCAAGAAAACTTTATTGACTCACAATCTGTGAGACTGGTCATGCTTTCCCTAGTCTTCCAACTTCTAGTTTAGTTTCAAATATTTTCTTTTGAGTTAATATTCAAGCAATTCATTTCTTGTTTTATAACTCAAATAGTTCTTGAAAATCGTTTTTGTACTCATAGAAAACTGTACTTGTACATACTGGAGGAAGGAAAAATTCAGCTTTCTTTAGATTTATTTCTTACACTTGTAGGTTCTATTGTAGAATGACTTGTATTATATTTTATAACATGGGGAGTAATGGTGTGTCTGTGTGTGTATGTATGTATGTATGTGTGTGTGTGTGTAGGTGTGTGTGTTTGTAGTTCAAGGTGGTCTAACTGAGGATGAGCATAAACGTTTGCTGCCTATCATACACATCTCAAGGACTGACATGAAACACCATAACTGGCTTAGACAGTACTGAAAATCAAACCCAGTACTCTACACACCGAGATGTATCTCCAGCACTCAATACCTGTTACAAATGTTTTCAGGTTCAGCAAAGAATTATTTGTTCCATGAGAAGACTTCTTCCTCCTCCTCCACCTCCTTCTTCATTTTGGCAGTAACACTATGTAGAAACAGACTAATATAAACTTGTAATCTATGTACATGTGTTTGTTACAAAACTCCAATGAACAAAATTTGTTACAAAAATCTTGATTTTAAGATGTTAAATTACTGGGGTTTCAGAAATGATCTAAGCACACACAGGGTAAGTTTCATGGCAGAAAGAGGTAGCTGATCACTGAGAATCTGATTTGCTTCAAGGCAGAGATTTGCCCCTGGGAAGTATTCTCAGGCCAGAAGCTAAGCTCTCGGGTCCCAGAAAGTGACACGTTGTCCCTGCTGTTTGCCAGTTCCAGAAAAGAATGCTGAAAACGTGCATGAATTTTTCTCCCCTCTCAACTCTAATCAGTAAGATTTGACATACCCATTGGTCAACTTGATTTGGGTTTTTTTGATGAAGAAATAAACTTTTATTGTTTTTAGAGGTATATTTTTAAGCAAAACGAAAAATATAAAGATCCCAGCATGAATGTTGTCATCTATTTTTTTAAAAGAGAAAAATAACAGAACACACAGACAGATATATGCATATGCACATGCAAAATAGGAGGTGAGCTTCTGTTTGAGTCGGTTTGATCCAAGACTTGATTTTTGGCACTGTTATTATTATCTGAAGTAACAAATATGAAGTGATAAAAGTTGTTGTTGTTTCTAGTGGTATATTAGTGACGTCTTGTGCTGCTTCCTTGGGAACGATCGTTGGTATATGCGTCCACGAGGGTGAAGGGAGCAGAAGCAGGAAAGAGGGTTCAGATGGCTGTTGGTGTGACAGAGAGCTCTACAGGAGATGACTTCGGCAAATCTGTTTGGCAAAACTTATCTCCAGACTATAAGAAATATATAGGATTGGGAGGCCTAGGGACAAGCATAATTTGCAGTAAGTGGCACACTCCTATAATTTGCCTTCGTACGTGGCAGCAGGATCCTATAACAAAGTTCCTGGTATAAGTCTTCCTTTACTATCTGTGCAGCAGGGGAAGCTTCCGCAGAAACTGTAGCAAGAGTCCCCCTAGAGATAAGTGAGGCATTCACACTTAGAAACAGCTTTCAGATAAGATCAATCCTCCAGGCCCGGGTTTATTCTCCATGTAAGTGCAGATAGAGAGCAGGAAGTCTTTCTGGGTGGAGGGAGTCCCCATGTCGTCAAACTTTGGAAAAAAGCTGCCAGGACATGATAGACTGCAAACTCTAACCAACCAACAAGGCCCCCAATAGTGCCTTTGCATTTAAAACTATTAGTAGTTAGTATTTACATTTGATATGATATTTAATATTTATCACATTTTATATGAAATCCTAAAGTCTTAGAAGTGAACATTACTAGCTTCTATATAATTCATCCATATTAACAAGTGATACAAAGTATAGAAGAATAGATTTTTAATGCCATAATGAGTTTTACATTCATGATCTGTGGGAAACAAGTATAGAGATTGGGAAAACTAAGTACTATGTAATAGGTTTAGACATAATTAATATTAAATGAAAACCTGTTACTATATCATCCCTTAAGGAATGTAGGGTGGTTTAGAGATAACACACACACATATGTGTGTGTGTGTATGTGTGTTTGTGTGTACGAGTTGAATAAAACATCACTATTAAGAATAAGTAAATATTTTGTAGTGACAAAATGAAAATATTTCCAGATATTTTCGCAAATTTAACTCATAGGAATCCTTTTTTCTGTGTTCACTATTAATAATCTATAAAACCTGGCTAAAAATTTTGACCCATGCATATCAACAAATCATATAGAAGCTTGACATCTATCTTGTAAGCACCAAAAATAGCATATTTATTCTAATTTTTGCCCTACAAATTAGTATTTGTAGAAAGAAAAGGCTTTTCATTATACTAGAAAAACCTCTGATGTAACAGCGCAGCAAAAGAAGAGAAGTACATTTCTCTATGAATTACATGACTTTTGTCATGATTATATATGACACAAGTTGACATTGTGAGGGATATTAGCAATAATACAATTCTCTTTAGACTAGAATAGCTGGTGTTGCTGTTCTTTATCTTTTTAGGAGTTATTTGGCCATGTAGGCTCCCAGTGTTTTCAAAAATATGAAACTAAAAGAAATTGGAGTAGTTGTGTTTGAGCTTGGGAATAGGGACAAAAAGACAAGAGGACTGAGGAAAAGAGAAAAATTCAATTCTGCAAGTTGTCCCCAGAAACACTATGAGTGTAGACACTTCGCTAAACTTTTAATTTCCTCTGTTTTGTTCATATCACTTACTGAGCAAATAGGGCTTAGTTACATTCTCCTCCTTTTCATTTTTTTTATTTGGCTTTAAGAATTCTGTGTAAAGCCTAGGCAGTTAAAATCAAAGGGGTCTTTTAAGAAATTAGAAAGTTCTATTAATCTGAGTGTTGAGGAATAGTCTCAATTCTAGAATGGCGAGATTCTGTTATGTCACAACAGACATTGGTAAATTACTGAGGTTTGTAGAAAATGGTTGTACTCAAAGTAGTATTTTGAGAAAATTTAAAATGTCATTTTTGAGCAGAGAAAAGGAAAGTAGAAAAATGATTTATGATCAAGTACAAAACTAAACTCCAAGTCGATCAAGGACCTCTAAATAAGGTTAGACAACCTGAATCTGATAGAAGAAAAACTGGAGAATAGACTTCAACTCAATGGCCCAGGAAAAATCTTCCTGAACAAAACACCAATAGCACAGATATCAAGTATCAGAGTTACTAATAATGAAATGTTTCTTTATGGAAAAAAGACAGCATCATTTAGGCAAAGTGGCAGCCTAAAGAATAAAAAAACTTTATTAATCATACATCTGGTAGAGGGTCAGTAGCTCCAATATAAAAAGACCTAAGAAAAGCTGAACAGGAAGAAAATAAATAACATATTTTGAACAACAGGGTATAGAATCAAGGAGGAAAATCTCAAAAGATGAAACACAATTGACTGAGAATTAGTTAAAGAAATGTTTAACACCTGCAATCATCAGATAAATGCAAATTAAAATTACTTTGAGATTTCCTCTTACACCATTAAGAATGACTAAAGTCAATAAAACAGCTGATAGTTAATGCTGGTGAGGTTGCAAACACAGAGAAATACTTATTCATTGCTTGTGGAATAAGTTTGAACAACTTACACAGTCACTATGGAAATCAGTGTGGTGCCTTGCTATTCCAGCAACTGTGGAATAGGTATACCTCAAGAAGCAGCTATACTACTCTTAGTTATATGCTCCAGAAACTCTTACTTATCTATTTTCATTGCTGCTTTGCTCATAACGTCAGAAACTACAAACAACACAGATGTATGTCAATGAATGGATGGTACATTTAAACAATGTGTTATTGTTCAACTGTTAAGAAATATTAAATTCACAGGTAAATGGAAGACACTAGAAAGAAAATAATTCTGAGGGAGAAAACCTCAACCCCAAAGACAAATATTGAACATTTTCTCTTATATATGCATGATAACTTTTGATATGTGGGCTACAACTCAATGAGTACACAGGTTAGGTATCTAATAAGTGATGAGGTGAGAAGAAATCTAAGGGAAAATAGAATATATTGTCATGGAATAACAAAGAAACTAGAGTAAGAAGAAGATGAAAGAGAAGGGTAAAAGAGGGAGTATGGGAAGGGCAACTGACACTTAAGACCATTTGAAAAACCATATGGAAGCTTCCTAAAAGATATACATATTTGAAAAATGTATAAATCAAATCATGAAATAATAGGGAAGACAATGTCTTATGCCATCTCCAAAGACAAGAAGGTGCTATATATTGTTATTTGCCAAAGGGACCCCGGGAAATGCCCAAACAGTACAGGTTATTTTCAAGGCTGTTGGTAATGCAGCACAACTTTTATGGATCTCAGAGAACATGCAGAAATTGAGCTGATGCTTAGCTAGATGCTTCACTCCTACTCACTCCCATTCATGATACTGGAAACTTCACCCCTACTGACTACATCATCCATAATACTGGAAGCTTCACCGCTACTGATTCTCATCCACAGTACTTCTGCTTCTTTGCACAATACCAGGGGAGAAAGAGAGTCACCAATTTATGTTGGAAAGCTTAACATTGTAATTTTTTCCTTCTAAAAATGTAAATTTTTCTCCGGCCTTTTGCCAGTTTGTCAACCCCCTACAAATGTCTTTTTCAAAGATCTAAAAGATCTTACAATCATCTTTTGAAGTGCAATCCTCGGTCTATATCCATACCACCCTAAATGTACAAGAACTAATCTGAAATATAATATTCAAGAAGTTTAGATATTTTACCCTATTCTCTTGGGAAAAAGTCATAGAGGAAGGGTTTCTACTAGATTGTCAAATCTTAATGATATAATCACACTGCCCAGTCTTCTTAGTCTTCTAATATCAATATTGTCTTCTATTATTCCCCCTCCCTGCAATTAATCTTGGGGCTCAAGACTCTCCTTCTTTTAGTGGAGTTGAGTTAAACCTTTCTTTCCTGTAGCTTCTGTTTTTAATAAAATTTTTATTTCCTATTTGACTTGTTCAGTCAATTTTCCCTCAGTGCAACTGTCACCAGGCTCTTATTCTAGATTCCCTGCAATTCCCTGGTCTTTGTAATATCTGTTGAAAAAACTGATTGGATATATAAAGAGGACTCTGTACAACAGTGGTCCTCAGCCTGTGGGTCATGACAATTTGTGGGGAGTGAATGACACTTTTATAGGGGTCATGTAAGACCATTTGAAAACAGATGTTTACATATCAATTCATAGCAGCAGCAGAACTACAGTTATTAAGTAGCACTGAAAATCATTTTGTTGGGGTCACCACAGAATGTGGAACTATAGTTAAGGTTCACAGCATTAGGACAGTTGAGAACCACTGCAGTAGAAGACAATTAGGGTTTACTACAATATAAATTGAAGCAGTCTCAGGAGCTGAGGTGAACAATGTCCCAAGCATCCATAAGCCATTTCAAATAGGCTTCATACTATTTCTAAAGTTTCTAGAACATACAAAGGTTGCCAAGCCCATTTGGATTGACTCTTGGGAAAAAGACAATGGTATGTTCTTGAGCCTTGCATTTTACCAGAAAACCTATGCTAGATAAAATCTTATGACCTTCACTGCAATTCAGAATGCCATTTATAAATTATCCACCCTGGGTCAGAAGAGAAAGTCAGCATTTTTATTTAATGCTTGGAAAAGTCATGGAGAACTAGAGTAAAATTATTTTCTTTATAACATAGAATTTAAAGGCCAACACAACCCTGAGATTTGGGGACTATCAGTTCTATGTGAGAAAATAAATATAAAGTATAAGAAAAATTATTTACCATAAAGAAGACCTGGTAACATACCTACAATCCCTGCACTCACACTGTGAAGCCTGAAACAAGGGAACTGCAAGTGTGGGTTAAATGGCACAAAAAAGTAATTGGATAAAATGTTCAGCTGAGAAGAGGTGATATTTATTTTAACATCTTCCTTAGGTAGATACTATGGAGTTTTCAAAGCCTGAGTTTCAGAAATGAGTAGGACAAACAAGGCTCCAGGGTACGTACAACATCTATTGAGTTGAAGGCATAAAATAATAGTAGTACAATAATGGTAACAATAATAATAGTAATAATTACAATAATATACTAGATGCTATTAAGGAATTTAAAGCCAATGACCAAATAGAAAATGACTGAGCAGTTACTGTAGTTTGGACTGAGATGGATGGAAGGAAGGGCCTTTGTGAGGAAGACATCATTTCTCTGTGATCAAATTATAGGAAGTTTCAATTTTATATTTTATAGTCACTATCAGCCTTAGCTGCAGTGCAGAACGTGAGACGGAGAATTCCATGAAATGAGGGCAGTAGTGTCCCTGACCTTGTAGTTCAGGTCAAGATGCTCAGATTTCTTTTAACAGTATGGCAAGAAATCATTGTAAGTATTTAAGAATAAGAATGGTATCATTCTTATTCTTGTGTGTCTTTCAAAGACCATTGTCAGCTTTCTGGGGAAGATATTTTATCCATGTACAGCAGGAAAGAATGACTCTGAAATTCTTTTGGTGAGGTTCTAGAGTGACTCAGATAATGGTTTATTAAGAAAGAAATTTTTGTTTTAAAGATGGAGGCTGGGCATTAGGTTTGTGTGAGAGAAGGTGGGGATGGGTTTAATGGGAGCAGCATCAGCTGCCCTCTTTGTTTAGGCACTGGAGTGTGAGTGCAGACCAGGAAAGGGAGCATTGAAACTCCTCTTCTCCATGAAAAGTCATTCTGCAGGATTTGGAAGAAAGAATGGGTGTGAAGGAGAAGGTGAGCTCACCTCAGAGGCAAACTTTAAAGAGAAAATGGAAAAGAGTGAAGAAAAGACAGATGTTCAATAAGTGTAAATGGTTCTTGGGATTGGAAGCTTTGCAGGGTTTAATGAGTGGGCAAGGCATCTCTTTCTCACTTTCCCTTTTCTCCAAAACATAAAGCCCAGCAAACAGTAACGAGTGCCAGAGAGATTAAACCTTTCCTCTGAACTTACAAGTCAGTGTCCATGACTACTACATGTGTCAGCTGCCATCAGACCCTCTCTGGACTTCAGAGGGACTGAAGAGAAAGTCACAATGTGGCAAGGCCAAGGCAAACAGCAAAACAATGATAATAATTATGATGAGAATTTTCCCTATGAACTTTGCTTCTGAACAAAAACAATCTAAGGAACTGACCTAAGAACACTGTACACTGGCCAAGAGACCAGGGAAACTCTGCGGGTATTTTAGAATGTGAAATCCAGTCTGAAGGGTTATTTGAAACCTGTACCACAATGTTACACCATGTTGTCCTGCATCTCAGCGATGAATGTGTGTAAATTAGGGAATCAGTGCAATTACCAGAGGAGAAACTTTTCTAACTGCTGATAGAATACTCCACATCAGAAGAAATTCTCGAAATACAGCAATAGCTGTAGGCTACTGGGGAGAAACAACTGTTTCCCTAGTATACCAGAGCAGCTAAGACCTGATAGCATGCATTTTCCCTTAGTGTCCCAGCTCTCACCACACTTAAGGACATTTTCAGGGTCCTACAACATGAGGTAAATACTCATGTGTGTCATTATTATATGAGCATATTGTCACTTTACAAAGCATCCGGGGACCTATTCCTTATTATGTTTTTGTTTATTTGTTTAAAGCATCACTTGCCCCTATGTTTCTAGTGATCAGACTCAACATTATGCATTGCTGACAAGCAGAAAAAAAAAGAGACAGAGTGTGTGGGAAGTTAGATCAATGAATCTTTAATATGTCTTACAGTTCTAAAATTACATGAGATCCTATCGGTGGGTCCCACTGGACAGAGGGCTGTGAGCCTGTCACACATAAAACCCACAATCTCTGAACCTTTAGGAGACAGCGTGTGGGTGTGGAAGGCCTAGGAAGATGTGTTGAAATATTCTAAGCACAATATTCTGTTTGGTTTTTAAGGCTTACAAGGCATTTAGATGATTTCTTTCCATAATAATCATATGAAAGGTGAATTTATATGGCCTTGGGATTGGTATGACTTTCGTTCATGGTTGGCTTTGCTGCACTGCTTTTAAAGACTTCAAAGTGTATATGTCATCTCTAATTGGAACTCCCAGGCAGAAATGATGCCATCAGGGAGCTTAAAATATGTGGCCATATGAGTCGCCCAGCAGACCAACCATATTGCTGTAAAGCAAATAATTTACATTTAAATAACTTATCTGCATTCACCTAATTTAAAAGTAATCTTTATTCTCTCTCAACTAATCCCCAAACTTATAGAGTAGTTTGATCATATTTGTGCAATAAAATTGAAAATTTCAGATATGGTAGGTAATCAATTTTAGTCACCTCATCTGCGTTTCCAATCTCATTACAGATTGCAATTTTCAGTGCAGATTACATGATGACCCATCAGTGGCTTTGTTGTTTCTGAATTACCGATTCCTTGCCGACTGCCAGATAAGAACAAAGCCTATGCATCAGTCTGACAGCTTGCAAACAGAAAATGGGCTTGTAGGATTGGATTTAAATCCCAGGTGGAGGGGATAATTACCACATCACTCATGCAGTAACTGAAAAATGGTATTTCAACAAGAAAAATTACATTCCTTTTATAGTGCCAACAGAAATCATTATTTGAGGCTTCACACTGATTCAACTGTATCATTACATGTGCACTGTACTCATTAAAGGTAATGTTTGTTGCAACATAAAAAAGTTATTGTTTTAGGTGCTTTGGTGGAGCAGGCAGCTTAAATGTAAGGTTTGTGGAAACTTGACGGCATAGAGGTCATTTGAACTCTAATATATACTGTGCAAGAGAAATGACAACCCAGACGAAGGGCTTTTCAACCGGCTCCTATTACAGAAGGCATGGATGGATAGTACAAAGAAAATGGAGTATAAATCTTTTGTTTCTGAAACTTCAGCCATTTAACCCTACAGTCTGTCCCGAAGAAGAGGACAAATAGTGATTCAAAGCTCGACAGAGCAGTTCTACACAGCGCATATTTTACCGTTAGCATTGATGTCATCAAAGTCCAATGTATACATTCATAAAACACGGAAAGACAGGCACCATATTCGTTCTTGAAATCATTAGCGTAGGCATATGCTGGCACACTGGGAATGCACTGCTCACCCCTGGCACTTTTTCCATCACCCACAGGACCGTGGTTGCTGTGTGAGCCGAAGAATAATGACAGCAAACCGACCGAGCACATATGCGTCAATGTAGTATAGGCTGTGTGTTAATGCTGAGAGCACCACACTGTATTAACCAGAGCCCTCTTATATTTATGGCCAACTGACTCTCTTTAAGTTGATCAGAATATCTTAAGGAAAGGAAGTACTTTATGATTTGCATGATTTCCAAAAGGAGGCGCTGACAGATGGCAGGACAAGTAGATAGGTAGATAAGCAGACAGACAGACAGACAGACAGATAAATAGATTCACAGATAGAAACATAGATAGATATGCAGATATATAGATAGACACCTAGATATATAGATAGGTAGTAAGACAAACTTTGTGTCAGTTCACAGTGACTTACCCTGGATTTCACACATTGTTTACATATGTTTATATATATATACTCTTATATATATAATATATTTTAGTATGTGTGGGTTTGTGGGTGTTTATGTGTGTGCATGAATGGGTGTATGCATGTGTGTATTTGTGTCTGTGTGCTCCTGTCGGTGAACTTGTGGAAGGCAGAGAACAAACTTAGATGTCACTCCTCACCTTCTACCTGGTACGAAATAGGATCTCTTGTTGACTGTAACTGTGTAAGATAAGCTAACTGGTTTGGGTGCTTTTGAAATGCTCCGATCTTGGCCTCTTGTCCCAATACTGGAATACTGAGATGCTGAACTACTGGGCCTGGCTTTACAAATGTTCTCCTAGTTAGAACTCGGGTTCTTGTGCTTGTGTGGTAAGTGCTTTCTCCAAGACTATCCTCAGCCCTCTCTCCCAATTAACATTTGATCATACTTCTACTTTCATGCACTGACAAAGAGACCGTCTATTGAGAAGCTTAAAATACTACTGGAAAGAGGTGAAAATGTATTTTCTAATCTTCTATTTCTCTTACCTCTTATAGGCTCTTGTTCTATAATCTCTTCACAATGGCTAAAGCTTTGTGGATGCTGATGCTGGGTTTTATGTGTGGGAGGTACACATATACTTTTACTTTCTTTAGCATGGGAAGATATTTTCTAAAGCCTCGCTGTCTTCTGTACCCTAGGAGAAAGTTTACCCAACTATGCAGTTTGCTGCCTGCTTGCAGTGAACTTATACTCTGTTGAAAACAGACTCAGGAGTCAGAAAAAATAGTGTGACAAGGTCCCAACCATTAATCACTGCAAATACTATAGTCATTTAACTCTTATAAAGGAATAGCAACACCTGGCTGGAGGAAGCTGCATGCAGAAAAGAGATTAGGAAAATGACAGTCTGAAATGTGTTGTAAAGGGCTGAGGGAACTCCATTAGCAAAGACTGTACAAACTAATGCAAAAGACATTGAGCTATGCCTCCTTTCAAACATGGGTTAGGATTGGTGTGTTGCAGGTAGTTATCAGACATTTAACAGGCTAATCTGAAGCCTAATTATAAAAACATATAAAAGTGTATGTACTGCTGATCTACTGCTAAGTGCTAAATACTTAAAATGACTCATGAGTTATTGCTCACATCAGTCTTAAGGGTGTTACCATCATGCATATTAACAGTTAGAATTTGAGGTGTGAAATGGGTTTTATTGGTCTACCCAAGAGATACGGGCAGATATGAGCATGCTAACCTTCCTTAAAGCCTATATGATTTTTTAAAAAAATAATTTCTAATTTTTAGAGGTAATTATATAACTGCATAATTATTTTAATATATTTACATCAAGTTTCCCTGCCTTTTCTAATTAGACTTAAGACCTGATGATCAGCAAGAGAAATCTTGCCTGGCACTGGAAACTTAGCCAACTATCAAGGGCTAATGAACTCATGGATCTTGAAGGAGAACCTACAACCAACACTTTACTAATCCAACAAAACCGTTAACAGCCTTCTAAACACTTGTCCTTAGAAACACAGATAGCTCTAGTCCTTACCTTGTATCAAGGCATTGCTCTTTGCAACAGACAGAGCCTGTACTCTTAGTCCAATATTATCTAAGCTTCTGCAGAAGAAATGTTCAGTTACAAACTTTCACAGAGGGTAAAAAAAATTAAAATCTTAAAGGAATTCCTTTTTGTTTTAATATAGAACACTAACAGTGTCACCTTTACAGACTGCCTAAGACAGAGCACAGGACTATTCTGTCATCCATTTAGAAACAATGACTTGAGGACTCAGTTATCAATGATAAGAATACACTGCCAGGTAGGGGTGAAGTCTTACGTTTTCTCTGAAAAACCCATCAGCTCCAGCTAGTTCATTATTTGGATCCTTAAAATGCAAATTCTACCATATACTCCCCGACTCAGAACCACTTGGGGAGAGAAGTCTCATTTCAATGACATCTTAGAGGAAGTTTTCGCCCAGACTTACCAGGAAGAACAATGTGGCTTTGGTGTGGATCTGGGAGTCATATTAGAAACTGGATTAAACTGCAGGCAAATGCAAAGCCTGTCCTCCGGGCTGTACTGTGGAGAATGAGATTTGTCTGTTTTTGCGCTGTTGTGGACTTACACGGTACGATTTAATTGGAGGTCAGCATATGGTTGAACTGGAGATTATAAACTGTGTTATCAAATTAAAACTGACCAAACACGAATGCCATTTCTGACCTGCATGGTTCTTGTAGGACACAGACCACATTTTCCACCTGGTAATCCCCATACCTTCCCAGAACCCTCTTTCTGGACATGATTTTCCCATGGCACCTAATTTATTAAGAAGCCAAACAGCTACATGCATGTAAGATTCCTTACATGAAACCTTGTGCAGGAAGGCTGATCAAACATCTCCCCGATGTGAATAAATTGTCTGTGCCCACAGTGAGAAAATACACTGTGTATTCTTAAAGGGATGTGATTAGTATATCTGCGATTTACAAACCACACAGCATTTTTATTGAGACATGAAAGTAAATGGAGTTATTCTCTGCTGAAGCTCAGCTCTTCCTCTTGGGGATGAAGGATTGTTCTTTTGGTCCCATGGCATGCACTTTATAGAGAGCTAGGAAAACAGATTCTTACATTACTTAGGAGAACTCTCTTTTCAAACCTCTCTTTCTCTAAAGAGTTTTGTTACTTAATTTTATTTTTCCTACATGTTAGATGTCCCCCAATGGCGCTCCCTCCCGCTCCTGCATTGTTCGCTCCTGGCTCGCATAGCTTCTCCGTGCTTCCGGAAGATGCAGGGCAAATTGCCGAGTAGCTCATTGTGTGGAAGTCTGGGAAAAGCTTCAGGAAAATCTCAGAGAATCAGTATGAGCACCTTTGCAGGGTGGAAGGTGAAAGTAGCAAGCCTGGAATTGGGCCACTTCCTATGATATAAACAAATGAGTGAACCAATGAGTCTATGGTCCCATGGGACAGGGAGAGCATGGTGCTAAGGGACAGTGATGCCCAGGTTAAAACAGAGCCCATTCTTCTACATTGCACCACTGCCCTCTTCTCCCTTTGGGTCTCTGGCAAAACGGCCCTAGGATATTTGATATTTGTGCTGGATAGAAGACTTTTCTTCACACCTCTCTCTCTCTCTCTCTCTCTCTCTCTCTCTCCATGATAATAAGGTTTATGCAATTGTAAAGTGCCCTATATGAAACATTGCTGAAGCAAAGAGAAGACTCAAATGTCTTCCCTCCAAGTGAGACCAACACAGAGGCAGTGGAGACCAAGATGTTACCTGTCCTACCCAGGCTTGCCAGTAGTACCTATTATTTTGTGCAATTAACGACAACTTTGGGATTTTTCAGAGTCACAAAAGTGAGCACTTCTTTCACTTTGGAAATTGAAATATACATATTTTTATAATTTTCATAATTCTTAGACATCTTTGAACAAAGCTCGTTCAGATGCATATATTGCTTAACCCAATACATAATAATGCATCAAGAAAAACTGAGGAGCAGAGGTAAGCCAGACAGGTGCTATTGGCAGTAGAGAGCTATTCTAAGCTACCTTTAAACTTTGATTCCTGAGACAGGGTCTTATTGTCTATCCAGAATTCACAATTTTCCTGAGTCCCCCAGTTCATTGTTGGAACTGCAGGCATGTATCATCACATCTGACTCCTTAACTTTTGTTAAGCCCAAAGACTCAGAATTATTCACAGACTAGCTTGTATGCTTAATTAATATTTATTACTCATGTACAAGAACTTAAACTCTATGCTAGGTGCTTGGAGCAAAGTGAACAATATCTGATTCTGTTTTTAATCATTTTATAATCTAGTAGAGGTTAAAGCTTCACATAATGGCCACAATATTAAAGAAAAGAAAAAGATGAGTCTGAATTATAGAACCTGGAAGATAGAGGTCATCTTTACTGGGGATGATTAGAGAAATTCCTGCAAGAAATATGTTGATTCGTGACTTAATAAAAGGTTTAATTTTGCAAAACCAAGACTGGGAAATGAATTATATGTGGTTAGAAAAGAAAAGAAAATGCAGACTGTGTGTTTCAGAGTCGTGAAAGGAGGGTACCCATCAAATGACTGCTTGTATTTCACCTGCTACACAACAGGAAGACAATACAGTAAAGGCTGCCACTGAAGAGACTGCCCTAGCATCTAATGCTTTAAAACAAAAGCGTGGGAAAGGCCACAGAAGGAGAAGAGGCATAGCATGTTCACCAGACTCTTCCAGTAGCACAAATATGAAAGCATTTGGGGTCTGACTGGGAGGCCAGAAGAGAAAGAAATCAAGAGGGTGCACTAGAAAGGAAGACAGAGAAAGAATAAAATCAGCAATGAAGATTCAGTTGAGTACTGAGTGTATGACAGGACCAAAGAAAGCAGACTTTTAGCCCGGCGGTGGTGGCGCACGCCTTTAATCCCAGCACTTGGGAGGCAGAGGCAGGTGGGTCTCTGTGAGTTCGAGACCAGCCTGGTCTACAAGAGCTAGGTCCAGCGCAGGCTCCAAAGCCACAGGGAAACCCTGTCTCAAAAAAAAAAAAAAAAAGAAAAAAAAGAAAGCAGACTTTTCAAAGAAGAGCCCAAGGTCACTAATATCAAGTTCTGTGCAGACAATGATAAGAATGATAAATAGCCATGGGCACTCAAAGTTGGGAGGTCATTGCACTTTGCCAAAAACAGAGTTTCAGATTACCTACACTCAGTATAAGAAATAGTGGGGAAAGTAGACTCATAGATGGTCTTTCAAGATATTTTTCATGCACGGTGAGAATATGAGAGAATTAAGCACTGTTATGCAAATGGGCTGAATGAACTTGCAGTGTGATTTTGGAAAGCACTCTAGATGACAATGCACAGTTCATACCTCTCTGTCCTGACACACTTTCTTAGTTTAACTACCCACAGGAGCTGGAGAGACGGGCTGGTCGTTAAGATAATGTGCTGCTCTTTCAGAGGACCTGAGTTTCATTCTCAGCACCTACACCAGGGCATTCACAGTCACTTTTAACTCAAACTTTAGAGTGATTCAATATCTGACCTTTCCAGATACCTACATGAATCATGCACATATATGCACATAGACATGCATTTAAAACAAAACTACCTTCTTTTCATCATCAAAATGTTCACTACATAGTACTGAAACACTTGAAATAATCTAAATGAATATGGAAATCCATATTCCATGTGGATCTATATAATCATATAAAATTCCACTGTATTAAGTGGGAACAAGGGCTCTCTCCAGCTCCTTTTCAGGCCTTTGGGAAACTACTCATCAAACTGAGTTACCTTTCACAAGCCTAACATATGCTTAGTCTTACTGCAACTTGATGTGTCAGGCTTTGTTGATACTCATGGCAGACTTGTCCTTTCTTGAACAGAAAAAGAGGAAAAGAGGATTGAGGGGTGAAAAAAAGGGGGTGTGTGGACAAAGATGGAGGAGAGGAAGAAGGGGAAACTGAGGCTGGGTTATACTATAAATAAGTAAATAAATTTGTTTAAAAAATCCACTGTATTAAAAGAAAATATTTTGTCACAAAAACAATTTTCCTTTTTTACTACATGCTATTGATTTATAAAAATTAGTTACAGGCTGGGGAAATGGCTTAATAACGAAAGTGCTTGCCATACAAGCATGGTGACCTGAGCTGAGAACCCCACTACTCACATAAAAAGTTGTGTCTAGCAACATTAGGTAGGTGGAGGCAAGAAGATCTCAAGTGTTACTGACCAGCCCATCTATCTGATTGTCAAGTTCCAGGTTCAGTGAGACATCCTGTCTCCAAAGCAATGTGGATAAATGATTTAGGACAGTCAACATCAACTTCTTGCCCTCCACAGAAATACATACCCAAATGCACTCTCCTCTCCCCATAGGAACACACACACACACACACACACACACACACACACACACAGAGAGAGAGAGAGAGAGAGAGAGAGAGAGAGAGAGAGAGAGAGAGTATGTTTTTGTGTTAAGATATTTCATTTTTAGGTGTATCTGTGCCATCCAATTGTTTACAAGATATAAATATCATATATATACCCATTAATATATTAATAGTAGTTGCAGCTAGATATCTTTTGTGCTTGTTCAGATCCCATTTTACATGATTTCTCCTTGATCCTTGCACTCTGTTTCTGTCATAGTTGGAATATTTCACATATGCTTTAATAGAGTTAGGGACACTAAGAGAGGCCAGTGGAAAGAGGGAAGGGTGCAAAGGTTTCAGTGTGTGAATCGCCAGTTCCATCCAATTGGGTTCTATTGGGCTCTTCCCTAGTTATAACACACAGTTCCTCTCTAGGACAGTTCCTTACAGCATTCCAACTTTCTGAGCTCTTGCTGACTGTTTCTGTCTCTCCCACTCCTTCAGAACCAGTCTAACAACAGGTAAAGTAGTAAATAATCTGCACTGTCTTTTGATTGGCTCCCTCACGCTTTACATCTTGTGGCATCCCCGAAACCTGCAAATCAGTACTTTTATTGATCTCTTATTAATGATTTTAAATTTGAGTTCCCTTACTTTGGGGAGGACTCAAAATGATACATGAATCCAATTTTATTTATTTATATTTTAACCATCTTGCTTTTAAAAAATATTTTAAAATTTATTCTCTGAAGATTCCATTCTTTGGGCCACCAGCTCAAAAAAA
>JAQHUG010000166.1:2948403-2985158 GCA_028555095.1 Dicrostonyx torquatus
CCCAGGAATTCTGCTTTGTTATTGGTTGTTGAGCTTTTTATTGAACCAATCAGAATAACACATCTTCACAGTATATCAGAAAATTATTCCACAGCATATTTTGATGATATTTACTGCATTCCTCTGGATCCTCTCCCTACAAGTCCCTCACAAAGTCCAATCAGTGTTCCCTGATGCATGTATGTGAGACCATTCACCAGAGTATGGCTCATTTACCAGGGACCACACCTCTACATACAGTCAACTCTTTTCCCCTTAGTAGCCATCAGCTCTCAATAGCTCCACAGCTAGGGTTAGGGCTTGTGTGTTTTCCCACCATCTTTGCTGGAATGTTGACTGGCTTGATCTTGTGCAATCAGGCACAATTGTTGTACGTTCATGAGTGTAAGTGTCTCGTCTTGTCCAGAAGACATTTTCTAAGTTTTATGATCATTAAAAGATGAACAAATTTAATTCATTATTCAGAGTGTCATGTACATGCTGTTTGATATAGGCGGATAACCTGGGTTGGTTTTGGGGCACACTGTTACAAACAAGCAGAGTCCCGCAATGCTAAGTTATTCTCTATGTTTCTCTGACATAAAACCATCTCACTTCATTATCTTTTTCATAATTCTATTCCATGTGATCCCATGTTGTCATTAGGGATATCTGAGTTAGCATAGACTGTATCAATATGTCAAATGGGATATAAAGGAGAGAATTATCTTGAAAAACATTAGTTGAAAATACATAAGAAAGTGTGGTATATTTACACAATGGAGTACTACACAACAGAAAAAAGAATGACATCTTGAAGTTTGCAGGAAATTGGATGGATCTAGGAAATGTCTCACCATTTGAGTGAGACAACCAAGACCCAGAAAGACAAATATAACATGTACTCATTCATAATTGGCTTTTAGACATAAAGCAAAGAAAAAGCAGTCTACAATTCACAATGTCAGAGAACCTAGACAACAAAGATAACCCTAAGAGAGACATTTATGGATCTAAACTACATGGGAAGTAGAAAAAGACAAGATTTTCTGAGTAAATTGGGAGTGTGGGGATCATGGAAGAGGGTAGAAGGGGAGGGGGAAGAAGGTAAGGTAGCAGAGAAAAATATATTATTTAATAGAAACAATAAAATAAAAAGAAAATACATACTTTTACAAAACTTACAATTACAGAAATGCATTGAAAGGGAACCATATAAGTGCAATACCTCCATGTCAAGTTCCAGGTTTACTCTAGCTGTCTGGCACTTGCTGCTTGCACTGTATCTTTGGCAATGAGACATACATAGCCAAAGTTCTGAACACTGGAAGCAGTACTCAGCCCTGTCTTCTCCAGTGTCTCATATGTCTCTAAAGATTTTTATTTACAAATAACATTTTCTCAATATAGGATAAATTAATTGCTCTAAAGATAACTTATCAATAAGATCTTGATTCCTAATCACAGATTGATGAAATGTATAACTATATTTAATTTGCTCATTTTTATTTATTTAATTCACTAATTAATATGATATAATAAGAAAATGACACAGCTGAAGCATGGATATAGATTTAAGTGAAAACAAAGTGAGCCAAATTAAGCAGAGGAGAAGGAAGTTGCATAACTCACTACACTACAGTTATTCTCAGTAAAGAAAAGAAGCAGGCCAGTATCTAAATTGCAGGGTTATAATTAACATTTAAGTGAGAGAGATGAGGCAGTTACAAAATTGATGGAAGTGTATTATAAAACTGAAAAGAGATGGCAGATGAAAACCCAAAGCAGGGCTTTGTAGAACCAGCTCCACATCTATAGTATTATTTCGTAATTTAGATTTTGTAAAAGTACATTAAAATCCAACCTCTACTTATAATTCAATTTTACCCATTTTTATGTGTATTGGTATTCTGCTTGCACATTTGTGTGTAATGTGCAGATCTGGTGCCCATGGAGGCCTAGGAGTGTTGGGTTCCAATGACTGTAGGCACAGAAAACTGTAACCTGCCATGTGTGTGCTTGGAATTTAAATCAGGTTGTCGGGAAGAGTAGATAGTTCTCTTGATCACCAAACTGTCTCTCCAGCTCCTCTGTCCTAAAGTATCTATTTTAAGAGTGATATTATCAGAATGTCTCAATAGACAATTTACTCTCAGGAACTATTAGCAATAGCTCGCAACAAAATTCCTGCTAGTGTAATAGGGACCACACAAAGTACATCTGTAGTATTAGTTCCAACCATGGGTAGCCAGTTTGTAATCTTCACTTCAGAGACATCAACATTACATGAAATATGTGAGAATTCTACCTCCACCAATAAATTTCATTTCAGATCTACAAACAGATTCAGATATGGCTAGGCATCTCCACTAGTTTTAGAAGTCATTACACATGTTAATTTGTTTATGTCAGAGTGATACAGCGAGTATTTAAAACTAACATGATTAGCCCTCAATAATAGGGACATGTGTCAATGGAATAGATGTTCAAATAAGAACTGACGAATGGAAAAAAACACAGTTAAGGATGCAGTCAATTGATCTGATTTGCACACACACAAAAATAAAAGTATGTGAGCATGAATGCTGTGTCTGCCTCCATTTCTCACTTACTTCTTAGTTTTCTGCAAATATGGTAGAACTATGTCTCCTTACATATATGATTCTCTCTCTAATTACTAATAGGAACCACCACACATGTCTTTGCCTCTGGGGGGAATGAAAAGATTTGATTTTATTGTTAAACTAATCAGATAACTAGCTCTAGCTAGCAGTATTATCTACAGAACCTTATTTCTAAAGGGTAGAAAATCAACTCCAGTAGGCTCCATAAAATACTCATGGACTAATAGCATTTAGCCAATGCCTTCAAAATAAACACTTAACAGAAAATTCAAAAGACACATGAGTTTGATAATTAATTTAATTTTGGATCTCTAGCCTTATTCTCCAGACTTTCATGTCAATGTACACACACACACACACACACACACACACACACACACACACAGCATACATATGCACAATGCATGTATTTATATATGTATACATGGGAAATTTATGAGAGAAGGCCCAAAAATATTTTCTCTGTGTAACATGTTACACCTCATACCCAATTGGCAAGGACTTCAAATCTTCCTTAAGCTGAGTGGGGGCAGAAGTGGGTTATCTACTGTAAAATTGTGACCCTGTTGAGCTCCAGCCTTTGCTCAGGAACTCACATGAAGATATCTCTACATCCTCTGGGGAAACCATTCCTATTTAAGTGATCTTTTCTTGACATGTTTCTCTTAGTGTTAAACCTGAATTGCCTATTGTTTCAGTTTAATACCATTTATCCTGGTTCACTCCCCAGTGACCGCACTGACTAAAGGTAATGCTACCTCTGGGAATGAAACTGCAAGCCTGCATAGTCAGGTTTATCAAAGCTTCAAATGCAGTAATAAAGAGGAATGGAAATATTTCAAAATTGTGCCATAGTCCAAAACCCAACATAAGTGGCTTTACATACTCACTATTTGTGAAAATGATGCAAGTAAGTAAAATCCCCAAATGTTTAGGGGAGGTAGTAAATTAGAGAAAAATAAAAAGAAAAAATAAAAGTAAGAGGCTATACACATAAGTGTGTCAAAACACTGATTCTCTGAAATTTTTCTAAAACTGCTCTTAAATCAGTAGTTATTTTTATGACTTGAAAGGGGAGGTTTTAAGCTTAAGAAACAGATGGAGTCCCTGAGGATAATCCAAATGTGAACTCCTTTCTTATTTCATAGGGTCTTAGGACTGATGGACCAAGAAAGTTAAGTGTTATTCCTAGTATTGTAACTTATTTCTATTTGGGATCCTGGCAGCAAGGCTGGTGTGAGAGGGCTAAAAAAAAAATTACTGCCATGACAATACAGTGAAGAATGACTGTAGTCTAATTCTGCAGACATGAGTGCTATTGCAGCAGTGTATTTGAGGGGTCATCACCCCTCATCGTATAAGGATGGAGATATGCTACAAAAGAATTGATGGAGCATGGAGGAGTTAGGGGTCCATCAAGGCAGCTGACTTTGTTCCCCAAGACTGCACTCACGTTTGTGGTGGTGTAAGGATAAGCAAGGACTGTGGTATGTTAATAACTTTTTGGTTATTGTTCTAATCTTTATATTTTACTTATTTGAGACAAGGTTCTTTGTAGCCTCAGGCTGGCCGCAAACTTGCTCTTCAGTCATAGCTGGATTTGAACTTCTGACCTACCTTCCTTAGCCTCCAAAGTTCTGGTACAGATACATGTCACCACATCTGGCTGGGAAAGTATCTTTCAAAACCAGAAACTTCATTTGGGAAGAAATTTAACTTGTCAGTACTTGTGTTTGTTTTCAAATTGACAGTGCTTTTGTATATAAGCACTAAAATAAGTCTAGCCTGAAGTTAAAAAAAAAAGTATCTCTCCTAATTCTAGTTTCCAAATTTAGGTTTTACATTAGGTTTATAAGTCATTTGGAATAATCTTTGTTTGTAATTAAATGTAGTGAATACACAATATATTAGAAAAGAACACCTACTAGACTGAATTAGTCTTAGTTGCTATTCGCACATGGGTGGGTCCTATTAGAATCTCTGTCCCAATTTTTGTATCCTGTGTCTATACTTAAACCATTTCTATGTTTGCATCACAACTACCTTTTTGCCATGGTTTTATTTAAGTCTTAAACTCTTACAATTAAACTCACAACTTCAATTCTCCAAAGCTGTTTGTTGTTACTCTAGTTCTTCACCTTCTAAATAAGGAAAGAAATTAATTTATATATTTGGGTGTATAGCTTGAAAATATATATGTTCAAGTGTGTGTGTGTGTGTGTGTGTGTGTGTGTGTGTGTGTGTGTGTGTGTGTGTGTGCTCACCACATGTGTGCCAGACACCTAAGGAGGCCAAAGGAGGGCTTTGGACCTCTCAGAACTGGTTGTGATCTGTAACGTGGTTGCTAGGAACCAAAACCTTGTTTTCCACAGGAACAGTCAGTGCTTTTTAAGCACTGAGCCTTATTCACAGTTTTATAAAACTTTTATAATTGATTCACTAGTTTTAAGAAATTTAGAGTGAAAAAACAGAGAGAAAGAGAGAAACAGAAAGAAAGAGAGAAAGAGATCATCTTGTGGTAGATACGGAAATGTACATATCACTTGAAGGAAGAAGCATACTAGTGAGCATCTTAAGTCATAAGTATAATCTGTTCATTTAATTTTTTTAAATTTTATAAACAACATTTTCTTGATTTTCAGTTTACAGGTTTAAACATTTTTAGTTAAATTTATGGCTCAGTTTCTGCTCTCTTTGAATGTTATTAGTAATGTCATCTTTAATTTTAATTTCCTCTTTTATTATTAGTATGACTTTATTCTATAGAGTTGATCTCATATCCAGCAGCCCCACTGCACTCAATAAATAGTTCTCGCATACTTTAGACATTCAATACATTGCTTATACAGTGAATAATTATTCGTTGATTTTGTTTATAAATATTACTTTGCAATTGTTTTTTGTCATTTCACAGGTTTATTAATTACCAAGTGCCAACATTTTATTCTTCCTTAATTTATTTATCAGAATTCTATTACATGTTCACCATTTGTAACAGAGTTGCTGAAACAAGAAAGACTCACATTGTAACAAAACTTAAATAGTTATTCCTCTATTTGAAAAATCAAGTTTATTTTGACATGGGTATAAATGACTCTGAGAAATATTTAGTAAAACTATGGATATTTAAGCAAAAGAATAATAGACAAAAGCAAACATAATTCTATCCTCTAATGTGCAAAGGATTGGAAAGGATTAATTTTGTGTTCTGTTTAAGTCCACAGGACTTAACGAGGATTAGTAGTGAAAGTTGAAAAAGAAACTTGAGAATTGTTACCATAAAACTATTTGTTGTTGAAACAATTTGTCTCAAAAATGTTTCAGAAAGATTGATTAAGATGTTACTAAATCTCTTATTAGACATGTCAGAAAAGGCTCCATTGTCAGGCAGGCAGAAGACAAAGTAAAATGGTGACCAGAGTAACTTACAATTTGGATCATCAAAATTTACAAGAATCAAAAATGAATGGCATGAGGCCCAAACTTATAATTGAAATTTCTATGCAGCCAAAACAAAATCAAGAAACAGATATATAATACAGATAACGCAATTGATATCTTGGGTAAAGATAGCAAGACAAAGATATATCATTGAAGATATCTACAAGCAAATTTATACTTGCTGTGAGTGTGTACACATTATATATATATATATATATATATATATATATATATATGAATTATGTATGTATATGATGGATCACATATAAAGCAGAAATTGCCCATATGTTTGATGTCCAATAAAGTCAAGTGTAAATATATTTCTCTCAGGTTCAAAGGACTACTTATGGTGCCTATTAATATACAAAAGTACTTGCTGGCCTTTCTCAGTATCACAACTATGGCTCTTTCCGGGTTTTCTCACTCACCCCTACTCTAAAGTTTCTTCAGCTCACAGGCTCCCCTTTCCCATGAGAACTGGAGAGATGATTCATTGGTTAAGAGCATTTATTGCCTTTCCATAGGTCCCAGAACCCAGAGGTCCAGAGGGTCTAATGCCCTCTTCTGACCTCCTCTGGCACTGCACAAAAGTGTTGATACCCATCAAAAGCAAGGTTTGAGAATTTGAGTGTCGCTAGCAATCTTGTACTTTGGAATCTGATCCACCTCCTGCAAACAGTCTTGTGAGCTTTGAGAGTGTTTGAACTCTGCATTGTAGCTTCACTTCTATGGTAAAGAATAAATGAAGTTTGCCAAGGAAGGATGTTTTGATCTTTTGCTGTCTGCTTATACTTGGACGTTGTTTATGGATCATGGTTTGAAGAGGAGTTGATGCTGAAAATGCTCTGAGCTCCCAGCAACGGTAGTATTCAGATGCCTCCTTTAATACAGCTTTCTACCACCCTGTGAGCAGCCAGCCCATCTCTCAGTATTACCAAGGCATTGTCATTACTAGAGAATTTCATTTAGGGTAATGCTCATTTTATTAAGAGCTAGCCAGATTCCTAAGTTATCAAAGGTTCAAAATTTGGCCAATATGATGGATCTTCATTTTTAAGCTGCAGAAAAGTCTGGAAGCCTAGATCTATCAAGAACTATTAAAAAAAGAGTTTTGTACTTTCAAAAATTATTGCTATGCACAAAGTTATGTTGATATTTAACTAGAAAAAATCTGAGTATAGTGCTGTTGCTTAGGTGTGGTTTGAGTGCCCCTCATGTATCTATCTACTGAAGTTTCATCTGCATGGTGAACTGTCAAAAGGATAAAAATTAACTTGACTGTGTTGTTTAGAGAAATGTACTTGGGTAAGCAATTAGGATTAATTAAAGCCATTAGCAGAATCCCTCTGATTGAAATTTATAAGATTGAGAGAACCTAGAAGATATACATTTGCTTCCTGTCTTGCCATATAACACCTGTGCTGCTTCGGCCAACAGAGCTATAATCAGTAGGTACAAATTTGAACTCCCAGAACTGTGAGCTACACAACCTCTTTCCTCTATAACGCCATCTAGACTCAAATATTCCATTATAATCACACAAAACAAGTTAATAGAGGAAAGAAAACGATAAACTTTGTGAGTCCCTGCAACTAGAATTATTTTGACCCACTGATAAAGGGTTCATATTCAAGTCATCTTTCTCTCTTCTTCAAGACCGAATTAAGACTAATGTTCCCTGGTTGCCTTGGAAACAGCACCATCAGGGCTGAGTCCATTTTTCTCCTCATCCATTGCAATATGCACTGCTTGTAAAGTGCCATGCATCCTGTGTCACTGGTGTCTGGGTTGTGGTTTTATCCATCTTCTGATGCTAGAGGGCCGGAATATTGCCTCTTACAAATGCTACTAGAAAAGACGCCTGTGTTAACTCTCCCCCCAACGTGTGCAGATATTTTAACACTAAAAAGTCAATGACCCCAATAAAACTCTCTGGAGGAGATTGGTTAACACCATCCTTATCACTACCAAGTCCCCATATAATCCACAGAGATAAAATGATCTCTCAGCTTTGACTGCAACTATCAGTCACTATGTATTGATCAGAGGATTTCTGCTTTCTTTTGTTTATTTCTAACATACTGGGCAAATTGTTCTTAATGCAGGTAGTTCCAAAGGCAGCTTCCTGTAGGCCTATAATGTAATGTGGGAACCACGGGAAGGCAAGTGAAAGCTGGGTTTTAATAAAAACCCAGTCCATTTAAGAATCATGGATCTTGGATGGATACAACGACTCATGAGAGGGCAGCTGCAGGGTCCTATGGAAAAGGTCTGATCATTCTTTTTGTTTCTTAATTTGTTTTTTGTTTTTGTTTTTTGACAGGGTTTTTCTGTATAAAACTGACTGTCTTGGAACTCGCTTTGTAGACCAAGCTGGCCTTGAACTCACAGAGATCCTTCTGTCTTTGCCTTCCAAGTGCTAGGACTAATGGCATGAGATATCACACATGGTGGGTGGCCTGGTCATTCTTTTTTTTTTGACCGAGACAGGGTTTCTCTGTGGCTTTGGAGCCTGTCCTGGAACTAGCTCTTGTAGACCAGGCTGGTCTCGAACTCACAGAGATCCACCTGCTTCTGCCTCCCGAGTGCTGGGGTTAAAGGCGTACGCCACCACCACCCGGCGGCCTGATCATTCTTAAGGTCAGGAGAAGGAGGTTAGCCTATTCCCCCAGCCCATGACTCTGACACTGACTGAACCAGGTGCTGGGGAGGTTCCAGTACCTTCTTGCCTGAGAGCAACCAATTGTAACTGAGCAGATAGATTGGTGTTCAGAGGAGGGATCTGGCTGTCTTTGAGTCTGTCTAACAGCTACTATGGTCACAGCCTATTCTTGTGTTAGAAATTATCTCTATTCTGGAAGGCAGTACAGGTTGTTTCTCTTTCCTCTATGTTGGGTTGGCTAGCTGGTTGCATTGGTAAAGAAATATTCCTGGATGTTTTTGAAAGATTTGGGTACCTATGGACTAACAGAATAGCCTGGGAGTTTTAAAATACACTGGAGTTAGCTTCTGAGAGAAGGTCCCTGTGAAATTAATCTATCTTGAAACCAGATGATCCTTTGTGACTTGCTGAGACCTTTAAGGTCTTGCCAACTCCAGGTAAGAGCTAGGCCTGCTGACTTGACAGTCTGTTCTCTGACTCACACCTTTTGCTTGCTGGTGTTCTGTGCTTTCTAACTCTGTGCATTCTTTCTGTTGATGGAAGATAAATGCAAAATTTTTCAAATGTCACAGTTTCAGCTTTCAGAGACTTTTCCTTATCCTGATAGATATGTTGCACGGGTATCGTTGATTCACATTCAGTATTTTAAGTATTTAGCAATTTGGAGGTGTGAAATGGTTCAGTGTGTAAAATACTTGTCATACAAGCATGAGAACCTGAGTTGAGATCTCCAACACCCACATGGTATAACCTCTTGTCTCAGCACTGGGGAAGTAGAGACAGGACAGACAACCCTCGGACCCAGGCTAGCACAATTGATGAGAACCCTTTGTTGCCTAATGGGTGATGCAGCCTGCTGTATATCACCTATAAATCCCCTTTACACAACTTGTAAAATGAGAATGAATTTTGTTGCTGGGAGGTGGTAAGAACTAGATGTATAAGTGAATTTGAATAGAGTGTAAATGGCAAGGGTTGTGGCAGCTTGGTCTCAGCATTGCTGCATGACTCCTCATTTCTACTGCTCTTCAAAAGCAGAGAATGAAGGCTTCAACAGGCTTTGTCTTCATCTCTGCTGAGCATTGTCTGTACCTTGAACGCTTGCAGTCTCAGGCTCTCACCATGGAAAACATCTCCACCATTTCTGCGTCACAACAGACCTTCCCATGGGAGATTACATAAACACTTGTCACCCCCTTACTTCTTCACCCACATGCCAAATGCTTGCTTCTTTAATATCCCCTCCTCTGTTTGGCCTGTCTCCAGTTTCCAAAGGGAAGCCTAGCTTTTCTTTGCACTCCCACACACCATTTCTAAACTTATATTCCTCACACAGCACTAGAAGGGTCTGTTTGTACCATACATGTTTACATATCTGAATCTTTTTTTTTCCATCCAGAGCATATGCTCCCAGGGGTTTCAGGGAGATGTCTGTCATTCTTAAAGATGTTTTTAAAAGGCCACTGTGGTAAAAACCAAACAATAAACTTTTAAGGTCAGTGTTTCTTTCAGAAAATAAAAATACATAATCTCTTAGAGTCCTGAAGAATAGATCCATCCGAGATTTTGTTCTGCATGTGGGTAGCCACCCAATGGAGTCATGAGGAAGGGTTCCATTGTGTGCAAACCTAATTGCAGCACTCACTTGATTCACTCCAATAAATGACAACCATCAGATGCCAAGTCGTGGTAGAGTGACATCTGGCTTTTTGGCAGGCACCCCCGGCAACAGTGCTAATGACTTCAGAGATGGCTCTTGATGTGTAATGTAGTTAAGTTTGTTGTCGCGATTGCAATTCCTCCTCATCATCTTGCATCATCCTCTAACTCATTTCTGATTCAGCTGCTGTGAAGTCTGGACACATTTATCCAGATTTGTCCACTGCCATATATGGCCTTAACACACTAGTCCTTTATTATATTTTCGTCAGCTCCTGGACATATTTCACACACAGTTGAAGGAACCTCACAACCACTTTGTGTTCACATAGGGGAAGGTTTTGTTGTCTGTTGGACCAAATTACATTTTCTAAGATGACCACATTTGAAATTCTGTTTGAAATTGTGCTATATAAAGAAAAAAATGCCCCAGTAACTACATATGCTTTGAATTTGAAACCAATATGTAGCGCTTCATTAACTCTCAGGATGAGTTGTGGAAAGGCAGGCTAGGAGCTACGACAGTCTTGCTCAGACTGGGGAAAATATACACATTTTAATTCTATCTTAGACATTAAAAACAAAGCCTCTATGGGAAATTCCATCCAGTTTTCAAAAGTGATGCATTTAATTTCAGACAAATTTTCATTTTCTTTTCTTCTCTCTCTACATGATAAAATACAAGGCCAAATATTGGTAGAAGGTTAATCTGAGAAATAATAACAATCCCCAATGCTATCTCTTTTCTGATGATTTTCCTGTGCTTTTGGAAGACATCATAATTAATAAGATGCAATGTATATACACACACATGTGTAAAACCCTAACAAAAACATTAGGACTCAGATGGTAAGTTATTGCGTTAAGAAATGGTATTATACAATCCTCAGAATGCAAATAAGCTGCTGGAATTGATAGGCTAAAATAAATGGCAACTTTATTTTATGGACTTTATGACATTTTTGCATACAAAATAACTACAATGCTCACAATTGAAAAAAATTACATTATCTAGTGTTATGACTTATTGGAGAAACATTTACTCTGGGAGCCAACACATTTATCATTTTTAATTGGAAATTAATGAAACAGTATTTATATTGCATATGCTTTTACTTTTTTTCATCAGGCATGCCATCATTAGATGTATTATACCTGTTAAAAATGCTGATGGAAATCATAGATACAGGATTATAAAATGTCAAATGTAAAATCAAAATTGAGGAAGGCTGTAATAGCATCCACTACACTGCTCCGTGAGACTAAAGCGTGCTCCTGCTCATCACAATTCTAAAGTAATTTGAAAGAAGGGGGACTGTCCATGGTTCACAGGTGAAAAAAATTCACTGTATCTTTCATTTGTTTTCAGAAGATAGGCAAAAATGGGAGGTCAGAACATAATTGTTCTGGGAATGGTAAATGGTTTTTATTTATTAACTACTTCGATGAGGGACAATGAGCTCTTCCTAAAAGTCATCAAGTCTGTGGCCAGACTCCCCTGTGCCTTGGTGAACAGCACTCACTTCAATCTCCATAAATAGATCGCAGCCTTGTGAAGGTGCAAACAGCTGCCTTGTCTCCACGTTGTGTGCATAAATGTTCATTGTGAGATGTAAATTGATCAAACTGTGGAAACAAATCATTTAAGGTTTGTGCAGTGATTAATAACAGAAGCCAGTAATCAGAGCTCCCTGCCACCAGCACATCTGGCACAGAGAATTTCTAGTTTGCCCTATTATGCAAATGTGCAATAAAACAAATACATTACTTAATTTAGCAGCTGGTTCAGACACATTACTTTAGGTGATTTCTTTATGTTTTGTGTACTTTTGCCGTAGATGGTGGTTAATTTGAATTAATTCAGTTGTTTATGGAATGAGGGTTGCTACATTAAAAAAAAAAAGCCCCCAGTAAAGCCAGCTTTTGATAGTACACTATAGCTGTGGGCTCTCAGAACCAGATATTGCAGAAAACACAAGGTCTCAGAAGTTAAAAATTGAAACTCATTTGATTTCCATGTTCCTGAAAATGAAGGAAAATCCCATGACCACTGTTAAGATTTGTTGGATTTAACCTTTGTGGTTTTTGTAAGTGCAATTTTTTTCATACTGAGCAAAAAATGGACCACAAAGAGAAATTTTATTAGAGAACATACCAAAAAGGGTCGGATGATCCAAGTAATTTGTCCCAGGCCACAGAACATTGGGACAGGAATGAGGATATGACTTCAAAATCTCCTTTTCACAATTCCATTTTGTTTCTTCACCAAATTTTAATTTCCACGGGAGAGGAGATAAAAAAGTATAACGTGATTTTAGCACTGTGGGAGATAGAAAAGGTCTATACATCCATTCTCTACATAATAATGTTAGGGTTTGTAACAGACAGTATGTAAGGAAGAAGTGCTAAAAGATTGTATCTACCAGTGATTGTGGTCATCTTGGCTTGAGTAACTACACTCTGATGTACACACAATGACAGAATTACTCAACAAAGAACAGTTGTAAATATTCAGTTGTACATTCTGCCACATACAGAAGATCATAGTACGCTGAAAATTCAGACATTAGTATTTAAAAGGCAGCAGCAAAGATCAGAATTCTTAACTGAGGGTGGGCATTTTGGAAATATGACTCAGTCAACAGAGGGATTGTTTTGATCAATGTTCTCCAGAGAAATAGAATAGGCATATGTAGAAAGAAATTTACTAGAAGGAATTGGCTTCTATAATTATGGAATACAGATATCCCAGAAACTGTATTGTGGGCATCCATTAGGAGAGTTGGGAACGCTTCTGTAACAAGTAAGGTCTACAGGCTAAGAAAGACTGATTCTGTTCAGGCCTAAAACTGTACGGAGAACACCCACTGAGACTACGGATAGCAATTGTTTCACTCTAAACCCAATGACTTAGATGTTAATCTCATCTGCAAACACCCTCCAGATTGACATATAAAAATTTACCTTCACTTAAACCAAATGCATATTTAGAAAGAAAGAAAAATAAAGTATGTCACAAGGAGAATTAAATAATGTTTCAAATAGCTAGATACATGACATTTCTAAAATAGAAGTTATCACATCCAGTGCATCATGGACAAAGTCTCTCCATATATATCTCTTAGTGATGGGGAACTTCTGCCAGCCAATGATATTTAAGAGGTTGGATCAGGTAAGGGCGTGAAAACTGCCGCTGACCTGCCCAGTAGCCGCTGACCTGCCCAGTATTTGCTCTCTCTGTGGTTCCCACACTATACAGCTGAGGTTGGACTTCTCATTCCTGTTTTGTTTTTTTTTTAAAACTTTTTTTTTATTATTGTTAAAAGAAAAATTTACATTTACTCCCCTTGTTCCCGGCCCTCCCACTCCCCCACTTCCCCACCACCCTCCACCTGTTTCCTTAAGATGGGGCAGGATACCCTGCCCTATGGGAAGCCCAAGGCCCTTCCCCCTCCATCTCGGTCTAGGAAGATGTGCATCCATATAGAATAAGTTCCCAAAAAGCCAATACATGCAGAAGAGCTAGGTCCCGGTGCCATTATCATTGGTTTCTCTGTCAGTCCCCACTGGCAGTCACATTCATAGGGTCCAGTTAGGTCATATGCTCATTCAGTCTTGGTCCAGCTGGATTCGTTGAGCTCCAATAGATCGAGCACACTGTCTCTGTTGGTGGGTCAGTCCCTCATGGTCCTGACTTCCTTGCTCATCTTCTCCCTCCTTCTGCTCTTCCAATGGACCTTATTAGCTCAGTCCCTTGTTCTGATGTGAATGTGGGTCTCTGGCTCTATCTCCATTCATCATGCGAAATTTCTATGGTGACGATTAAGATATTCAACAAAGTAACCATGGGGCAAGTTCAGTTCAGGCACCCACTCCTCTGCTGCCCAAGTACCTGCTGGGAGATCCCTGTGAATACCTGGGATCCCCTCTAGAGACAAGTCTCTTGCAAATCTTAGAATGACTCCTGTTAATGTAGATATCTTATTCCCTTCTCCAATATCCACCCTTCCTTGATCTCCAACCTCCCATAACCCCAGGCTCTCCCCGGTTCTTCCTTTCTCCCTTCTACCCCCTCCCTTTCACCTACCCCCTCCCCCAATCCCTACCTCCACCCCCATCCCCACTCCCAGTGCTTCCAACTTTTGTCTGACGATCTTGTTTGCTTCCGACTTCCAGGAAAATCTATATATGTTTTTCTTTGGGTTCACCTTGCTCTTTGGCTTCTGCAGGCTTGTGAGCTATAAGCTTAATGTCCTTTGTTAATGGCTAAGGTCCACTAATGAGTGAGTACATACCATACTCATCTTTTTGGGTTTGGGATATCTCACTTAGGATAGAGTTTTCTCACGCAAAATTCAAGATGTCATTGTTTTTTTCCGCTGAGTAGTATTCTAATGTGTATATATTCCACACTTTCTGGATCCATTCTTCCATTGAGGGACATCTAGGTTGTTTCCAGGTTCTGGCTAGAACTCATTCCTGTTTTGAGTTTGCCCCTCATAATAAAGAAAATATAATTGGAATATCTTGGAGTTAGCCTTGGATTCTTTGACTCGCGTACCTCACCGTCTATCAACAACTTAGTGTTTCCAAAACTGGGGATTCTTAAAGACTTAAAGGAATAATACTGAAAGTTTCAAGGTATCAGCTAATGTGTTTTTCTGTTCGGCCTCGGAGAAGTCATATAGGAAGTAGATTGAATTCATTCAGCAAGAACCAGGCTTGACAACAGTAGTCTTACTTTATATGTGGCTGATGAAGGCAACATAACATAATGGGAAAGAACAAGGCATTGAAGTCAGAAGACTCTTTTCTTTACCCTGTTCAACACTCTATTGGTGTGATTTCTTGGCAAGCTGCATAGCTCACTAAGCCACAATTTCCATATCTATAAACTAACGATAATTGAGCCTATTTTCCTAGGGCTATCATGAGGATTAAAGGAATTAAAGCATTTGCAACTCTGCACAATGTCTGACATGTGATAACTCAATAAACATTGTACTTATAATAGCTACAGGAGAAGAAAAGGACTTGGAGCTAGAGGCATAGAAGTGGGATAAACCAATCTCATCCTTCCGTCCCATCTTCTCCAACAGATATCTGGGTGAAAGGTCACAGAGTGAATACAAGGTCACTGAAGGACTATCACATATACTACAATCTCTTTGAGGGAAGATTGTTTTCTACACCAGAGAAAATATCTCATAGGCATACGATAGCAAATATATAGATAAATTTCATAATAAAAATTTTCTTCTTATAATTTGGTGGTTGAAAGCATTTGGTACTAAGCAAATCTATTATTAATTACTGATTTCAAATCTTAAAAACAATTACCCATGCACAAATTCTTTTACTCAGATGGTTTATTTTTTTAATTAAAATTTGGGGGGTTAGCATCTATTGTTAAGATTTTTATGTGACTTTAAAATCTTTTTACTTGTTATGTACCTGAAATCTGTCATATTTTCTCATAGTTTACAAATATTTCTGAAGATTTATGTGAAAAATTATTGAAAGGCTTTAAATATTATTCTCATATGGCATAATGGTTGAAATTACTTTGTTTTAGGTGCTATAGAGACAAAAAGCCAACAAGGGAGGAAGCTATGCTTCCTAAAACTGAAAAACGTCATTATCCATCAATTCTGTAAATTTTCAGGCTTTATGGATTTATTATATGCCTACTTATTTTTCCTTTCTGGTGAGCAATCCTACTCATCTGTGCTTTAAAGTCCCTTGCATGATTTCTGCATATTTATTTTTATTGTTTTTTAAAATTTTTCCCAGATTTGCCTTTAATATTCCCAATATCTCCTCTTTTTGTGGAACCTACTTTTTAAAGCAACTACTGAATTTTTTAACTTCCACAAGAATCCTTATATGCACATAACCTACTTTAGCTTATCTGAAACTTGTTTTATTGTTTGTCAAATTTCATAGTCTTGGGGATTTTTTGTTGTTGTTGTTGTTGTTTGTTTCTTTTTCTTTCTTCCTTTTTTTTTCTTTTTTGATGTCTAGCCACCAGGCAGTCTATCCATGTTGGATTTTGTAATAGTTGATCTATTATCTCAAGCTTCTGCAATATCCATGATCAGAATTGCAGGCTTTTAAGAAGTCAGGTGACATGGTCAGTTTTATTTTCATCTTTCTAAAATGGTAAGTAGTTTCATTCCCCCAAAATTCACCCTTTCAAGTTCTTTCATGTGCATGCACCATAGTGGCAACTTTCTCTTTTGTTCTGGCTCTAGCTCTTCCTATTTCTTATTTTCTAGGTTCTTACAATTGAAGCTGCTTGTCAATGGAATCAATCTATCTTCTAAGCTTCAATTGAAGTATGCCTCCTCTGCTAACTTCCTTGTCAATTCAACTAACATCTCAATACTTTCATCTATCAAAGTCAGTAGTTTCAAGTACTTATTGATATAAGATATATGTTTAGTAAATGCTATCTTCCAAGTTCTTATGTTGAAGCCACAAATTCAATGTATTGGTATTTGGAGATGGCCAATGGCAAGGCAATAGATTAGATAAATATGTAAAGGTGAGAGCCTTGGACAGCTTTATTGCCTCAGTAAGTAACTTGAACTAGAAAGCTCTGGTACCCTAATCTCAGACCCTAATATTCCAGAACTGCAAGAAAACAAGATTTTTGCATAGAAGCCACCTGGCTGATGGCATTTTATTATGATATCCTGGAGAAACTATCCATCATTTTACAGAGATAATGAGTCTCCAATCATGTTTATTCAATGAATATGGATGAGTTTGAAGGGGGCAGGTCTTGATGCTGTTGCTTTATATCAGTAAGTGAATTGATATACAGCATATGAATTCTACATTTGGCTCTCTCTGAATTCATATACACCACAAACTTTGAGCAAATAGCAGACAATAAATAATAATAATAATAATAATAATAATAATAATAATAACCTGATTATTCACGTGGAATTATGAGTTCAATTCATATTAATCCCAAGTGGACTATGGAGTAAAAAATCAAATTCAGCAGAACAGGTGAGAGGACAATAATTCTATCTGTAGAACTAAAGAGAAAATAAAGCAATATCAGCAACAGCTTCTGTAGAGCATTAAGAAACCATCTATAAACATTTAATAAAGTAAACCTCTTATCTATATTGAGCATGAAACCTCATGAAATAATGTGTTTAATTGGCCAAAAATGAGAATATAGTGATTTTAGATATCAGACTGAGGGGCCACTGACAGTGGCACCAGGATTTATCCGTATTGCTTGTACTGGCTTTTTGGAACCTGTTCGTTTTGGATGGATACCTTGCTCAGCGTAGATATTGTAGGGAGGGCCTTGGACCTTCCTCAAAGAATTGTGCCTTACTCTCTATGAGGAATGGAATAGGGGGAGAGGAAAGGTAGACAGAATGGAAGAAGGGGAGGGAATGGAACTGGGATTGGTATGTAAAATGGAAAAAGATTGTTTGTTTTCGAAATTAAGAAAAAATGTTACCATGAGTCCTCTTCAAATTCAAATGACCTTTGGGTTTTATGTAGCTATTGTTAGAAAGGAAACATTTGTAGTAATAAATACATAGTACTCACTGCACTGCTAACCCCTGAACCATTCTGATAAGCCATAGACTGGGGTTTACTGGGATGGAAGAACATGGAGGACACAAGCTAGCTGACTTTTCATATAGTACTCTATTCTCATGTGACCACAAGGCCCCAAAGTCACCTTTTCCTGTGTTTCTGAGACTAGTATTAATAAAATTACTTGGTAACTTGGCAGTTACCATTACTCCCCTGTCACTTGGTAGGTCACAGATGTCTCCCTGTTTTCCTTTTTAAACACTGATGGGTTCAGAAGAGTAAATAAACAGAGTCAGAGTACAATGGTCTAGTCACTTCTGTAATGGAAAGTAAGCAACGCAGTTTAACAGGAGGTAAGGAAGAGGAGGAGGGAGCAGGGACCACAGTCAAACAGATAATGGAATGAATATCATATTTAAGTATGCCAGACATGCTCATGTAAATGGAACTTGTGGGTCACCAGAGATGACAGGCATGGCATATTGGGCTGATCCCATAATTAAGGGGAAAGACGGAAGTCAGGAACACTGTAGACTGAACACTGCACCCTGTAATTACTGTTCTTGGGATTTCTATTCCAATAGAAACTCTGCACTGATAATGTGGAATATGGTCTCCTTTAGTATCAAAAGTTAAAGACTAGTGTGTGTGGCAGACTAGAGAGTCATCTATTGCTCTTGCATATGGTAAGGCTATCTCTCCATTTTGGCACAACCCAAAAAGCAAAGACTTCAGGGATTTCTACAGAGAAGAAATGCAAATGCTGATTCTACACCATATAGCAGATTTCTTATGCCTGTCCTTTTCCAGATTAGCCAGTTAGCAACTAAAGAGCAAAAAGGTTAAACTTCCCAACACCATTAACATTTAGTACACAAACCCAGGTAAGCACATGCATACATACATATAACTGGAATATTAAATTACTAGTTTTTTTTCCTTTGAAAACGTATTCTTTATAACATCTCTGATATTTATGTGAAAGACATGGTAAGGTGTCACTCTTTTTTTTCTGACTAATGGGGTTCTAATTTAGTCTGATGTAGAGTATACTTATCTCTAGAGAACAAAGTATGGTTGACAAAGCCAATCATGAAAGCTGTTTCAGTCCAGAGTAGCCATGAAACAAGGCTTTGTCCAATGAGACCTAAGTGGCACGCTGCTATATACACTCACAGAAAGGGCTAGCAGGACAAAGAAAGCAGACATTATGACCAACGTCTTCTCTCCTTCTGTCCTACATATCCCTTTATTAGAACACGGTATGGCAGCTAGAGCTTCTGCCAAACCTTAAGAAAATGATAGAAGAATAAACAGCTTGAAGAAACATTGATCCTGGCACCATGAAGTTCTAACCAACAGTAATTTTGGTTGTATTGTGTGGGAAAAATAAGCTGTTTGTTTAAACTAAATTCAGTGAAATTTGTTATTCACTGCCAAATTTATTTTTAAATAATACAAAAGTGAAAGCTTATCATTTAGTTACCCGGTTATCTAGCTAGAATTGACAAAAATGCTGTATTTTATTATTATTAAAAACCCGAAAGTGAAGAAGTGGATAATTTTAAGTGTTACATTTCTATGTGAGATAGTTCACAGTGAAAGTTCCTATGTACTTTAGGTGAGCCGACTGGGACGTGCTGCGACCAGACTTGAAGTTGTGCATTGTATCATTTATTCAATTCAGTCATTCGCTTATTCAGTTCCTCTGTTCATCTATGTACAAGAAGCGTGGACTTCAGTAATCTGGGAGTCTTGCAAGGACTTTACAGTCTAATGAGTTCAAAATTTATGGTCTGATTAATAGAAAAGGTTGTAAGCTCAGTACTATAGCCTGCTCAACCACCCATGGTTGATGAGACCACCCAAGAGTGGAACCTACCAGTAAAAGTTTTAGCTGCATTATAAATATGTATTCTTATATCCACATATGAAGTGTAGTGCCTACCACTCATCAATGAAGCTTATTTTTTTTGTAGCAGAGACCACCACAGAAATCCATAATGGGTCAAAATATAAAGAAAACTGACAGTAGGTTACCCAGGTCAAATCGATCCATCTACAACACAACCCTTATGACTAAGGTTCAGGAAACATTGTGGAATGGGGTTTTCTTTGATTATAAGGGACCAATGACAAGGAAGTTAGTTGTTGGATTGTGCCATCTACGTATGACAGGGACCTGCATCTGTGAAATCTCAACAACATAATCATCTTAACAAGACCTGAATGATGCCACCACCAATTGATATGAAGGCAGTTAAAGACTGCTAAGAGAAAAAGATTCATTTTTTTCATAGGCATATTCCTGTAAGGTATCTAGTCCCAGATGGAAATCTCAAAACACATTCATAGGAAAAAGATTGAAGGACTCATTATATATAGTGTGTGTATGTGCTTATAAAATCATATATATTATGTTTGTGCTCATATATTGTGCGTATATACTATATGCATATAAATATAATCATATATAACAGTATATATAAGTATTATATGTGATCATATATAATCATATACATATGTGTGATCTGTGATATATGACATAAATAAATATATATAGAATATTAGAAGAAGTCATGAATTTGAGAGAAACTGGAAACACAGAAGAAATTGGAGAGAGAAGAAGGAGGGATAGAAATGATGTAAATATAGTATTCCATTTATGACACTTACAAAAAATAAATTAAAATAAAAAATAATAATGCTAAATAAGTAAAAATTAACAGAAAAAAACACACAGAAAAATAGAAAATATTCTGATGACATTGAATGCTATCCTAAAACATAAAATGCAAACACATAATTCAGGGAGGAAGAACTATAGCCTCATTAAGAAAGATGATTGACCAGAATTACAGGCCCCAGGTGCAGCTGTATAGACTAAAACTCATTTGAGGAAGGTCGTGTTCTCAAGGAAGAAAGAATTTAGGGTAGTGAAAAAATAAAGAGTTCTTTGAAATATTTAATACACATTATATGCTATCATCTTCACTAGAAAGTCAACCCTTAAGAGGATATTTTATGTGAAAAAAGAAACCAAGGAGGGGAGGAGGCATGGCACTTAACCTAATATGGGAAGTAGGAGTGATACCTGCTAAAGGAGATCACTAGAGTCGAGATGAAAGCTATAGGCAGAAGTTCGGAGCTCTGATTCTAACCCTGCCACTAACTCATTCACGAAACTTGCTTCCTTCATCCATATAGTAGAAAAAATAAATGTGTCTTCAGTTTCCTCTAAAGCACAGTCAGATGAAATAAATATCATAAATACAAAACACATGCTTGTGAATTTGCAAAGATCCTAGAGTGGCTGGAGTAGAGAGTTCTGATCAGGAATCACTTTACTATCCAATTAATACGTAATGAAATAGGGACAGTGTAAAAACAGATTACATTTTTCCATAAAGAAAAATGCCATATTTTGTCTCTTCTATACATTGCTATTAGTACTGAGGTCCAGATGGAGTTCAATCATTAAGAGTTTGCTAATGACAGTCAGCTTAATGTCTGAAATGATGGAAATTACATCCTGGGGTCAATCAAAGGAGACTAAACACCCACTAGCCAACTGAAGCTCTGCACTGTGATTGAGTTCCCTAGATACAGGCAACAAGACAATGAATGATGTGTAGAGAATTTGAAAAGCAATAGCAATAAAATTAAAATAAAATATGTTGTTCTCAGGATCAATAAGACCCTGTCTTTCTGAGTACCAGCATTGGTGAAATTTTCATTCAGAAAGTCATTCGTATTGGCTAAACTCCTGTACAAGTATGGTGGTGAGTGTTAAGTTTTAACAAAACATAATGTGACCTTCATACTGGCAGTTCTGTTTTTAATTCTTGGACTTCATTAATCTTCATCCCCTTACCTTCTCTCTGTCTTTATTTTTAGCCACGATCATGCATGGATTCTATGAACTGTTTTCCAAAACATCTGCATCTGTCGTGTGTACTACTGACTGCGCTATTGAGTAATCAGTGGATTTTAATTCATCACCCACTGCAGAGTAGAAAATGCCCATAGAATAGATGCAAACTATAAAGGTATTTTGTCATGCTTTCTACCTTTTCCCTTAAAACAAATTCTGTGATGTTGAAAAACCTTTCAGTAAACTGTTAAAACCATGAGAAGAAAACACAGGATAGGATTGGGGAATTGCTTCGGAAATGTAATACAAGCCGTACTCATTCTCCCCGGACACTGCAACTGTAAAATTCCATCCAGAAACATGGGTACTGTTATGTTGTCAGAGCCCTTAATTGCTGCCCTCACACATTAGTGTGATCAAAATACACTCAGGATGTCTTGTTTAAAAAGTAGATTTTTATGGACCCTAGTGTCCCATGTATGCAAGTCTAGACCTGGAACTCAATTGCTGAGTAAGGAAGATTGCAAATTCAAGGCCAGCTTTGATTGCAAAGGAAAACTGTGAATCAAATCTACCACCCTCACCATCACCAATTATAACAGAAACAAAACCAAAACAATGACCACAGCAAAATAAGTACATAAAGATATGGATTCCTAGAGCTGGTCCCCTAGAATATTAAATACAGAAGACCTGGATAAGTGCTTAGGGTCTGTGTTTAAGTGAGAACAGTGACAATCCCACTTGGGCTCTTCTCTGACTGAACATTAATAATTACTGGGAAACAGAAGGTTTTAGAAATATATGGCTTTTTTGTACTTGTTTTCTATGACCTATTATGACCACTAAGTAAATCAACATTTTTGTATAAAAGTAAACAAATGTACAAATAAACCTTGCCAATTCAGTTAAAAAAAAAAAGAGGTTCCAGCAAGTAGAGAACATAAGAAGTGTCTTTCCTGAAAACTTAAGACTATAGCCCCTGAAACAGCAAAGGGATCCAGGAGCAAAGAGTCTTGCCCAAGTCAATGTGAGGAGAGCAAAATTCTTTTTTTGGAATTTAATAAATACAAGATTTTGGCTTGAAATTCTTTAAGACATTTTGAAGAGGTTATAATTATAGACAATTCATCATTTTGATTTCACAAGTAATGGTTTTATGATTGGTCAATGGTTTCATTCAAAAACATCTATGAGGTATCCATTAAGTGCCAAAAGTAGAGAGAAATTGTTATCGCCTTTGCAGGGACAAGTGGAAATTTCTCTCTGCCCTCTGAAACTAATAAATGAACTGAGGGCGGCAGGTTTATAGGTGGGAAGCCTGCAGACTCATTAATGTGCATAGCAACATCAAGGAACGTCGATAGTCTCGTGAGACTGCTAAGCTATAAATTCTTCTTCAGAGGTGAGAGGGGGGTAGGAAGATACAGATCTGGGAGGGTTAACTCTGACTTTTAGGACACAGTGATCAGGACACAGTTGCAGTTGGCCTGGGAAGGGTAACTACAACTTGCTTGACTTTGTAGATAGAGTCTCTCCGATGATCTCTAGGACCTGCCTTCAACAGAGTTAATGAAAAGGTTTCTCTGGGCCTGGGGATGAACTTCAGTCTCTGTGATTAAATTTTTCTTGGTTATTTGGGGTAAATTGTTAGAGTGAAGGTCTAAGGCAATCTTATTGTTTTTTTTTTTTTTTTTTTTTTGGTCAACTAAGGGTACTTCAGAGACAGTAAAAGAACTAGCAGTGTTCAACAGGCAGGTGTCACAGTAGGTCACCGACTCCTTGGTTTTAAGACTTCATTCAGCATAGTACCTCAGAGTTGTCATTGACTGATCCAGATCACTCTGCTTTAGTGTGATGTATGTGATGACTCTGTGCGTGATATACACACCTCCCTATGTCTCTTCTCTGTCTCCCCTCTTTCTGTCTGCCTATCTGTCTTTTTCTCTGTGGGCTTGGTGGTGGTGGTGGTGGTGTGTGCGTGTGTGTGTGTGTGTGTGTGTGTGTGTGTGTGTGTGTGCATCACACCTGTCACTGGTCATGCATTGACAGACAGACATTGACTTAGACAAAGGGACTTATTAGAGACCTACAGAGCAAAAAATATGGCAGGAGCATGGAGTAAAAGAAGTTTGTTTTTATGCAGAGGTAAGTCCCAAAGAGTTCCCTAGTATCACCTGTCTGAGAGTCTGGCTTCAACACCGGGCACTTTCTAGAGGGACTCTTGGCCTTCCTGTCACTTCTCATTTTGCCACAGTAGTTGGAAGATGCTGTTACCACTGCTGGCCTCTCCCCAGCTCGAGTCAGGCATCAGGCAAACAGGGAGCCCATCTTGTTCTGATATTAAATATAAGCCCCAAGGGTGCTGTACATAGCACCATGTCTCCTTCAGTGTTGTTCCAAATGAAAAAAAAAAAGGAATGTCTTTGTGTGTTTGGGTAGTGGTTTGAAGACATTTCATTTTTGAAGACATAGAGATAATAATAACACTCAACAAAAAGAAAGATTCCCCAATAACAAACATCCCCTTCCCCCTCTTCTTTTAAAGAAATGAAGCCCTTTTCCTCTGGAGCCATCTCCTTCCTGCTCTGCTGACATTGAGCCCTAGAGGGGAGGTTTTTTTTTTTCCTATAATTTCTCACTGCCTAATAGTCTTGTTCCTTGTGTTGAGGGCTGAGGGCTGATGTTTTCCCCTGTTCAGGTTTATCCTGCATCTCACTGGTTCCTCCTGACTCCAGGGAGCTGAAAATCAGATTTCTGGGGACACAAGAGGTGACAGAGTGCTGACCTGGGGAAAGGAATGGCTTTGCAGTCTTCCAGCAACCTGCTGTATCGATCCCACACTACCAGGCCACTCTACCTTGCTGCACTCGGCACTCTGAGACGGAGATTTCCTACTTACTTCTTTGCTATAGTCCCTACTCAGTTACCAGACATGACAGTATTCTTGTACTAAATTAAAGAACTGGTAACTTCCAAATGCTGGTTTCTGAAGATATTCTGAAATTGATATTTTACTTTCACAAATTATTGGAGACAAATCATTTAAATTCCAAGGATACAAAAACATCCCCAAGAGTGCTCACTACAAAATGCCCTTTCTCTGTGCATGACAAAGCCCCATGCCCCCTCCTCATACAATGAGGTGTGCAGAGGAGAGACAGAAATTGCCTATAATCACGCTCAGCCTTTCTACTGTACATCCAATATGTGCTGTCATGATTTAAGCTTTTGAAGCTCTCATGGCAGCATTGGCAGGGAAGATAATGGCGCCTATTATTTTCAATGAGCTCCATCAGGAGGTTTCAATGGGCCTGCTATCACTCGAACAAAGACACGTTGGGAAGCAGCTCTGCTTTCTTGTCATCAAAATGGCTGTGAGTTTGTGTGAAGCCAAAGAACAGTGCTTTCCCTTTTGAGCGCAGCTGGATTTGAAAGGACCAAGAAAGGCAGCTCAGAAAGTGACAAGCCAGAGCCCGAGCCAGTGCCCTTTGCCTTGACTGGATGTATATACGAGCAGTTTGCCTTTATGGAATCGATAAGTTCAGCAGAGTGAAACCTGCTTTACCATCGATTTTCTATTCATAGCTAGACATATGTTCCCATGGAAAATGCCTTTTGACTGAAACAAATAAAAACAAAACAAAATAGAAACAAATAAAAGCAGAATCCCTGCCAGCAAGGAAGTTGTTTAGAGGGTGGGGAAGCTGAGAAAAAATTAATAGCTCCTATATCCTTGACTCAGTTTGGCCAGTTTTGCCTTTCCCCTCATGGATCTCTGGTTCTCCCCGAGAACTGAGTCTTCTTGTCCACAGCTACCTCTGCTCAGTCTCAAACTTTCTTTGTCTGCATCTTTACAAAGACTTAAATTCAACATTTCCTGGGACCATAGAAACAGACAAATCAAAGGCCTCTGGTTGATGGGTCATTTCAGACTTGTTTAGATGTATTTAGTGAATTTATAAACCCAAGAGCTTGACAAACAAGTTGATTTCAATAATGGCTCTTTCGGCCTTTTCTAAAAAAAAAAAAAAAAAACACTCAATAAATAGAAGCATATCAGTTTTATATTTCTTGCATGCATGTATCTGAGCATTTAAACTATTCATTTAAATTTCAGAGAAAGTCTCACTAGTAGCCCTGTATGAGTCACTTTTAACATTGCTATGACAAGATACCTAACAAACAAAAGTTAATGGGCCTGCAGAGATGGCTCATTGAGTGAATTATTTGTTACATAAGCATTAGGATCTGGTGTGCAATCTTATTGCTCTGACTATGAAACTGGAATTAGAGGCAAGAGAATCTAGGAATGTAGAAAGTCTGCAAGCTTGGTGCCCACAATGGTGAACAATAAGAGATCCTCTCTCAAACTAGGTAGGGGGGTGTACTACATACGTTTGAGATCATCATCTATCTGACTTCCACACGTGTGCAGTGGTAAACATACTCCCAAACATGAACGTGTGTACACTATTGCACACATATCTCTCACAACTAGACAAAGCATGCATCTATCTAGCTATAGATATATGATAGATATATAGATAGATATAGATATATAGGCAAAGACACAATCACAGATATATATATATATATATATATATATATATATATATACATACATGTCATGTAAAACACACACACACTCACACACACAAAATTTTAAAAAGGAAGGGTTTGGTTTATTTGCCTCACAGTTTGAGGAATGTTGTCTGATGTGGGATTCCCCTCTGTATGCTGTGAATACCATTGGTTAATAAAGAATCTGTCTTTGGCTTTGGCAGGGCAGAATAGAGGTAGGTGGGAAAAACTAAACTGAATGCTGGGAGAAAGGAGGTGGTGTCAAGAGAAGCTATATAGCCTGGAGACAGATGCTGGATGCCAGAGGGAACCAGTACCCAGTAAGCCATAGCCACATGGCGATACACAGATTAATAGAAATGGATTAAATTAAGATGTAAGAGCTAGTCAGTAAGAAGCTAGAGCTAAATGATCAAGAAGTGGTTTAATTAATAGAGTTTCTATGTGGTTATTTCAGGTTGAACAGCCAGGAATAACCAAGTGGCCTTTTACAAGGGTAGTCAGTCATGTTGGAGAAGGCATGGTGGCAAGTCTATGAGGCATCTGGTTGCATTGCTTCCTGGGAAGCAGAGATGAATGTGGTGTTGAGTTTGCTGCATCTTTTATTCACAGTGGAACCCTGGCTCATGGGATGGTACCAGACACATTTAAGATGAATCTTCTGACATCGTTTCATTCAAACTACATACTGTCTCATATACATGTTGAATGTTGAGAGTTTGTCTTCTAAGTGACTGTGGATCTTGTTACATTGACAAACAATATTAACAGTCCAAGTTCATGGTTGAAAACATGCTGAGATATATACAGATAAGATAACTTGTTTGTTATACATTTTTACTTGGAAGTACCCAGAATGTGAGTTGAATACCTGAAATTTCATTACAACACTGTAAACATGAAGGCCTCTTCAGAAATTTGACATGTGGAAATACTGTTTGAAATAGTAATCAATTTGACTCTTCTATTCTTTATCTCTTCTCACGTGCTTCTCCCTCTCCTAAATTTCTCCATTTGCACAGTTAATAGATTCCTGGCACATTTCCTCAAGCCATCTAGGGTAGAGAACAGAAACAGCCTAGTAGACTCTACCACTGGTGATTCCAGTGTCTGGATTCATTTAGACACATTGCTACTAACGATGTTCCCATGTTGACAATATGAAATGATAACAATTCATCGTAGAAGAGAAGAATGGGAAGTGTTTAGACATCATGGAAAATCTGCATGCTTTGTATAGGACAAGAAGTCACACTGATGTACTGCCAGGAGGAACATTTTTGAAAACCCTTTGGGTACTGCCTCACAATTTGCAGATCATCTAGTCTCTCTCAGTTGAATTCTTTCCAAGGTTGTAGTCAAGGCTTCAACTCAGCTGTCTTCTTAGCCACTGCAGGGGCACTTTCTGTACCCAGTCGGTAGACATAGTTCCCTTTGGTGATTGAGACCTCGCTTGAGTCTACTCATTATTTCTACCCTACAAAATGGCATGGCATTGGGTGGGCATCAAGAGAAAGAAGGTTATAGAAAAAGAATGGTTGAATAAACACATTATAATCACCCAAGACAGTGCAGCACTTACAATTATCCCCATTATCTCCTTTTCCATATTTAAAATATAGAATATATTTTTAATAAATGTAATTAAACTCTGAATTTGGATGAGAAAAAGTGTTTCACAAATGTCTTCCACTTCATTTTCTTCTCTAATAGCAATATGCTGTCAGATGATCTGATTAAAAACATATTTGTGTCAATGAAGAATGACTGGAAATAATTGTGATAACCACAGTAGTACAACAAAGTATCAAAGTTTTCACAGCACTGCATTACTTCTGGAATATATCCAGAATGCCAGGGGGCACCAACAGGAAGACAGTTTCTTTGAGTGCACACCTGGATCTGAGCATGGCCACAGTATCTATGTCTAGAAATTTCATCGGCACAAAATAATTTGAGGTGAAAATGTCTGGAAGAAACTAGCAAAGCTAACGTCCACAAGATATAAATGACACATATCACTTTTCTTTCTTTTTTTATTTATTTTTTTTTATTTTTATTGTTAAAAGAAAAATTTACATTTACTCCCCTTGTTCCCGGCCCCCAATCACTGAGTACCAGAATCTTCCTTGCAGATAGTCATCCGTTTGAACAAGACTGCTGCAACTTTCAGTTTCAAGAACTCACTGTCAAGAGAAAAAGACACCATACTCTCTAACCCTCTGCATAGGAGACAGTTGACATTTCTAAAATCAGCCCTTTGCAAACATAAGTAAGGAAGTGTTTGCCACACTGTGAGCTAGCAAGCACTGGTCCACAGGCCACAAATCTCTCATGGCCTCCCAGGCTACATTGTAATTAATAGTTTACTTTTTATACCATAGATTTTGCCTTCTTACTCTTTTTGGAGCACAGTTTAAGCATAGTGATTAGAAAATACCCTACGGCTAAAATTTTTCTGGTGTGTGGTCAAATGTTCTTATTCATCTAAAGATAAGCTAGAAAAAACGTCTCCATGAGGAGGTGATTGCCATGGCAAGGAAAATGTAGTAAGAAAACTTTATATTGTCATTTCTCAGGACTATTTTTATAAATTTGCCAGACTTGAAATAATTTTATGAATGTATTTATTTGGTCCCCATAATGACACGATGAAAAACTGTTACAATTCTTACTGTTTTCCCTGTCTTGTAGATGAGAAAACTGAGATAAGGCAGTGATGTTCAGCTCAGGGTAAACTACAGATGTGTCGGGACAATAGTTTTGATTTCCATCCACAGGAATAAATGTTGTGCTGTATAGTATTTATACAGCTGATTTAGGCACAGAAGACATTATGTTACTGATCTTTGGTAGAAATGTATGTTAATGTGTTTACTTTAAACAATTTTTGCTGGTTCCCAACCAGTATAGTGTATTTGTTATAAAATACCTTGGCCATTGGTTGGGATGTAAGATCCCAGATGTTTGGTGCCTTAACTGTAGAGACACTCTTTTTATTTTAAGTTTTTATGGTTATCTGCTCTTTTGTTGTTGTTGTTAAAAGAAAAATTTACATTTACTCCCCTTGTCCCAGGCCCTCCCGCTCCCCCAATACCCCACTTCACTCCCCCTGCTTCCTTAAGAGGGGGCAGGATACCCTGCCCTGTGGGAAGCCCAAGGCCCTCCCCACTCCATCCCGGTCTAAGAAGGTGTGCATCCATATAGAATAGGTTCCCAAAAAGCCAATGCATGCAGAAGAGATAGGTCCCTGTGCCATTATCATAGCAGAAACACTCTTTATCCTGTAGAAGTTTCTACCAGCGGCTTGCCCAGCTCACACACACTCACATAGAAGACACACTACTTTAAAATACATCTGTATGGGTTTTCACTAGACAGCTGCCTACTTAATTTAGCCGATCACTATCCAGATTATGTGGATAAATGCACACCCTGAAAATATTCCATTAAAATGTGTCATGGCAGCAGTTAAAGCAAAGTGACCTGGAAGTCCTGCTTTGATACAAGTTTAATGATAGTCAGTTGTGACAGATTTTCAAAAATATAAAGTGCTGTTTCATAATACATTAATGTATTGTGGCATCTGGTTTGGAGGATGGGTGGTGAATCTTTATTAGAAGTGTGAAGTTTAATTTCAACTCCCAATTTTGAAAGAAAAAATTGACAATTTTTGTTAACTGACCAAAAGCACCTGCAGAAAGCTCATGGTGTCTCCACGTTGGAACAATAGAAAGATCAAGAATGGTTTGTTTTGAAGAGAGAGGTTCTGAAAATCTCCATGTCTTCTTGGTTTATTAACACAAAGATGTAAGAAGACACCTGCATTTCTGTTTTTGAAACATACCTTCATTCCTGCAATAGAATCACCTCTGACATGAAATAATTAGTGTTTCTACATCTCATCCACAATTTCCCCCGAACAAACCCTTCAAAACACACCTCAATTATCTTTCAGATGCACAAGTATTGGGGTGACATTTCTTGACAAGTCTTTCAATGGCTCCTTCATGCATACACATGGGTAGGCACCTGCTCCTTAGCCCTGAAAGATTTCTATACTTCCAATTCCTATATGTTAGTCTTATATCACAACTTATGAAGATCTTCACTTACTTAAATGATGGTTTTACTTTTTAAGGACCAAGTAGTAATGAATTATACTTTCAAACTTGGATTTCCATAAGTACACTACTGTGTTTTTGTAGCTCCCTATCTTTCATTCCACCCTCTAATGATGAATTTCTATTCATCCATTAGAATCACTTCAAACATGCTTTCACTTCTGTGATACCTACCCACTTCCTACAGTGTGGACAGTGTCTCCTCCTGAACATACTCGGGTCCTTTGTGCATAGTTACCAGGTCATCATGAGAAGCTTATGTGCAATTCTTTCTATTTTGAAAGTATCTTCCCAAACCAGAACAAGGTCTCGGTCAATAAAAGGACTTATTTTTTTATTTGAGCTAGTGGATGCATAGGACACATGAAAAAGTGTTACATGTAGGGGGATAATTAGTTGCAGTATAACGATGACATTGGTGATGATTATAATAATATGCTAATATAATATTAATATGCATATTAATAATATCTATATTTCTAACATAATTATATATATATATACTTATCTAAATGTAACAAGAAATATCTACTGAATTTTGCCAAAATTCTTTTATGCCATACAACCTCAAGCAAGTGAATTATTTAACATACAAATATTTGAGGGGATGGAGACAGAAGAAACTCAGATGGGGGTTGTTAGACTGGAGAATCTGGGAGTGGGAGAGACAAAGCAACTTCCTATGGTTTCACAGCTCATAGAGGTGTAATTTAGGAAGACGTTTTATTGTTATCATTCTTATCTAGAATCATAAGCCGCAGCCCAATTGCCTCTTTGCTCATCCCATCCCTAGAATGAGAGGTCTCTAGGCTCCTTGTAGTTTCAATCAGTGAGGGCTTCTCAGAAAGATCTTAAAGAATAACTACTTTCCACAGATCAAGCTTTACAAAGACATGGTCGAAAGGTAGGTGAAGCTGAGAAAGGGTTGCAGCCAGCCACTCCCCAGCAGAACCACTATCATTACCTTTCTGGGCATGGAATAGTCTTGTAAAACCATTCTACATGTGTATGTACAGTCTCTGGACACACCCTCTGCCTCCATTTGCCTTCTTACCAGAATGCTGTCCCAAGTCCTCGTAGGAAAGTGTGGGGCTGTCGCTGCCCTCTGCCCTCAGGAGTCCTATAGCTAGCATTCACCAGAGAAACAAATCCCCCACGGGAAAAGGTAAGAACTGGAAAATGTCCATGCCTATCCTTTCCATCTCTGTCAACCAAGCACTCTGTCCAAAGTGCTGCAATCTAGTCTATAGCACTAGGATGAGAACACTGCTTGTATTCTTAACTACTTAAAAGGCTGACAAAGCTTTTGAAGTCATTTACTAAAATATGCATAGCATTTGCTTCTCTTCCTCCATGGGATATGTGCAAGGCGAGGTTTAATACATTTATCTTCCCCCTCCAATCACATTTTGCCATCTGTAGTACATCCAAGAGGCCCAGAGAGGCTCACATCTATAATGGTTGTGCCTTAATATTCAGGATACTACTATAGACACCAATAGATTTGGAGAGAAACCAAAGCCTAGGGAAATATAGGGATATATTCAGCTCAGCTTCATTCCTTTAGATTACTTGCCTGGAGTAGAACATCCTAAGATTTGCAGATTAGTATATGACATCTTTTAAAATAGCTCTAGATGTGCAGCCAGAAACTCAAAAAAAAATTAAAAAAAGAAAGAAAAGTAAAAGAACGTCAAAGGTGACTCAGCCTAGCTGAAGCAAGGAAAGTTTAATTCAGAACATAATTTGCTTTCTTTTATTTGCACACTGCGGTTCTGGGGAATAAAAGCCATTATAGAATCAAAGGACAATTTGCTTTTTGCTGTCATTGTTGTTCTGCACTGAATTTTTAAAGGCTTTAAAAAAATAACATTAACAGATGAATGATACCAGATTTGGTGAAGCCTAAAACCAAGTACCTTGAGTTCCTTCTCATGACAAACAGAGGCAGTCTAGACTCTCTGCTGCAAACATAGTGCTGAGTGAACTCAGTAAGACTGATTTGCCTCCTAGCTGAGAAAAAGAGTGAATAGAGGCACAAAAGCAGGATTCTCAGAGTGATGGAGATGTTAAAAGATGTTTAATTATGGATGCTTCAAACTTTTTATTATCCCATGAACTCTGTCTCTATCTGTTTGTTGATTAAAGGTCACTATCTCTCTCTCTCTCTCTCTCTCTCTCTCTCTCTCTCTCTCTCTCTCTCTCTCTCTGTGTGTGTGTGTGTGTGTGTGTGTACACACATGTGTGTGTGTGTATGTGAGTATATGTGTGCATATAGTATGTGTATTTGTGTGTGTGTTTCAACTTTTAAGCCTTTCAGAGAAGTCGCCTGTTCTTCATATGTATCTTGCAGTGTGGAGGGACATTACAATGAGAAAAATCAGGGGACCATTTATCTACACTTTGAAAAAATAAAATTGAAAATTGAAGAGGAAAAAGGTAGTAAAGATTCATATGAAATGCGCTTCTGTAAGATTTGCTGAGAATAGATTATAAAGTGTGGATGGAAAGGTTTGGGGGCAGTGGCAGAGTGTGAAGACATTGATATGAATTATGTATTAAATCCCATGGCCCTTTTTGAAGAAATGTCAGTAAAGAATGGGATTGATTTTAATTACTTTTTGATTGTTGAGCTATTTCCCCAAATGTGACATTTCACAAAGACTAGACGATGTCAGGGCCCAGCATATAACAGGAATGAAAGGGGGGGAAAGAAAGCGGAAAAAATTTCTCTCTCTACAGTGTTTCTCAAATCAGAGATATTGTGTGTGTGTGTGTCCTTACAGCCCCCATGAAGCACTGGCAATACAATTCCCAGGAGGATATATGTCAACTTGAGCACAGGGAGAATGAGTGGAAGATTCTCTGGGCAGACATTTATTTCTATGATACCCATCAAGATTTTACTCTGGACACTGAAAAGGAGGGTTCATCCAAATCTCTACTGTCATCAGAGACAAAGGACAAGACTATGCAATAGTGAATAGCTACCAAATTCGAAGCACTGAGTGAATGAAAACAGGTCAGGTTTCTAACATCAGCAAAGATCCAAGATGCTCAAAATCTCAATAAGGACTCTCAGACACATAAGGGGAACATTTGGGAACTATGAACCAAAGAATTCAAGAAATGGCTGGCTCTAGTGGAGAACTGGGTGCTGTCTGCCTACCCCCATGCTAGCTAAGGAGCATGCCCCAAAACCAAGTCTGCAAACTGATTGTAATGACAGACCTATGAAGGGGAGACTATTAGCTCATTTCTGATGAAGGCCCCACAATTTCTTACTGCACTTTCAAAAGGAGATCATGCAATTGACTCTGAGGATGTTTTCCTGTAAAGGCAGCATAAGATTTCAGGACGGATGGGGACATGGGACTAGAATGGTAAGAGAAATCTCTTATTCTCATTATATTTAGGAAAATTGATGCCTACATCATTCTTCTATCAGAGCTGAAGTCTGAAAATGCTTAGTCTTTCATTTCCCCTGTTTCTATTGAAAGACTTGAGAATAAATTTTGCTGAGCAGACACTATGCAAATTCCATGAGGTCTTAGTTGTCTCCAGGAGAAGAAGGCTAAGTCTCACTGATAAGGTTCAGGGAAGTTCTTGTTCACTTCTTTCCAGAAAACCGATGCAAGGTTCTGTTTTTAACCAGTCAGGAGTATAATGATCAAATGTGTATCCTAAAGATAGGTACCCAGGAAAGAGACCACTTTAGTCCAGGATTATAGTTGAGCTGCCATGGTAGAACTGGCTTTCTTACACTTAATTCTCACTTTATGAGTCAAGTAACAATTTAAGTCAGAATAATTAGTTAACTGAGTTTAAAATTATGCAGAACACCTAACAATGCCTTTGCTTCCTCCATTTATTCATCTTTCCACAGGAACAAATCTGCTTCCCCAGGTTCTACAGTTCCTCCTGCAATGCACGACAGCCCTGTGCTACAAGAAGCCTATGCCCTTTTAGGTGACCCACAATATCCAACATTACGTATTGATTTGTAGCTGTAACCAAAGTTACTTCCTACAGGTTTTTTCTTTATGGTGTTACATTTAGCCTCAAGCCCATCATTTGAAAGGCCCTCTTGAATTCTTGAATTTCTAGTAAATGCAGTGATAAAAATTGAATTCTTTGATTTACAACAAAGTGTATATAATTGTTAGAACATCTGGTTTACGAACAACATTATTGAAATTAGTTCTCTAGTAGAGTTTTAAGTAAAAGTCAGCTTACGTTCTAATATTTTTCCTGCCTGTATTTAGGCAAACCAAATTATATTCTTGCATTTTGAGCAATCAAATGCACTACCAATATCCTTGAGTTCTGTTTTTGATCTGTAACTTATTATCTTTTTCCCATATTTTGAAATGAGCTTTGTATCATGAGGACTTTTTCTTTTTTGTTTATTTGTTTGTTTTTGTGATGATTTTCCTCAAGTGTTCCAGTTAGACATATTCAGCTCAAGAAGAAATGACAGTGTTCAGTCCCAGTGTATGATAATTTGTATTGCTCATTCATTAATCCTTCTACAGAATGTCAGTTGCAGTATTGTGTGCTAACACCTCAATTTGTGATAAAGGATTAGCTATCTTATCTATCACTATAGCTGTTATTTCTCCGTGTGTTTGCCTTTGTCATTATGCCTGTGATCTCACACTCAGAGCACAGCCACCACTGCACCTTCTATGTCATCTTTACCAAATACCATTCATGGTGGAGGAAAAAAAAAACTAAAAATGAGATCTCCCTTCTTTGACTCTCTCCTTCATTAGGGATATTAAATCCAAGAAGTCCTAAGTAAATTTTCTTTTTAGGGAAATTCTACCAAGATGTGCTAAGAAAAAGAAACTGAAATAAAAATGCACTATTTGCCTATACTAAAGCTGTGAAACAACCCCTGAAGTAACAACTTCCAGTGAGTATTCTATTAGTGAGAGAAAGGTTATCTGAGACCACATAGAAAATGATGAAACAACATAATTAGTGGATAACCCTGGTTCTGTGACCATCAGAATGTCATTTATCATCCCCTTCAATATTCCTATACTCAAAGTGGAAGCAAAATTAAAACCAATAAGATTTAAAAAGAAAAGTAAAGTCCATCATAACCCTTTTATAACCCTTTTTCCCATTTCAAAGTGAAAAATATCATTTGCATTAACTCTAGTGGCTGTCACAAACTTTAAATGGTTATGGAAATGCAAAGCTGCATGATAGTGTATTTTCCCTCATGTGTTTATTCAATTGTTACCTTAACAGTTACTATATGCAAGTCTTTGTTCTAGGAACCAAATGTTTATCAGGGAAAAAAAAGAAGCAAGATGAAGTGGGATGCCCTCGAGATTCTAGCAAAAACAACAGAAAATAACCAGCGACCAGTAACTGCCACTCACCCCTCCTTTGCTGGAGAAAACATTTTCCTTCCAATGTTGATTCGGTTATACAATTTGTTTTAGATAATGAAATGCTAGTGATTATAAAAAGTGCTATTTTCAAACAGAAGATGCTGTTCTTTTCTGCCAGGACAAGGGCAATTCAGCATGGAGTCCTCAGAATACACAAGTCACTGAAGAGCCTCATCCAATTCATGGAAATGGGATGGATTGTGAGCGACTGGTTGAACTTAATTTCTGACCGTAGCATGGCAAGCTAAGTCGACTAATACTGTAAACAGTATACCCAGTACAAAGACACTGTGTACTCTTGGAAAAGAACAATATCAGAGTGGAATGTGGATGACAGTAGTGAAGGCTGGGTATCTTCCAGTACAAGCACTGAGTAGGACTAGGAGCATGGACTTCACTAAGGAAATGAAATAGTCATTGCATTCTGAAGAATGCCCCGAAATTTGCCATGATAATGTCTGAGAAAGAGATATCCTCAGTGCCTCTTGAAGCACAAGACCAGGAAGCATGGCCTTTGGATGAGATGCTGCTTAGAGACCTTGAGAATATCAAGAGTTTTCTGTGGCTAGAGCAAGTAAAAGGGACCTAGACAAGTTCCGAGGGATAGTGGGTGAGATGGTCTGGAGCCTGGGGTAAGCCATGGAGAGATATCACAGAGTTTCCCTCAAAGAAACGATCATTTTGGCTATTTTGTGAACAGTGCTGTTAAGGAACAAAGGTAGTGCAGGGAGACAAAGTTAAGGAACTCCTGGAAGAATCTATGCTAGACTCAAGAATTACCCAAATCAAAAGTAAGCTATGGACTCATCAAATACTGGATTTATG